>CAIGRR010119470.1:0-12996 GCA_903798365.1 Fraxinus sp. 1973-6204 | reverse complement strand
ATGAAACAATTTTTATCTGTATTGGAGTAGACAGACAAATAAAGTGACTTTGTTTTAAAATTTTCATTGGGAACGTTTGGAATTATTTATAAGTTAAAAAGGATATTTTTGTCTTTTAAATAATACCACATTTATATAATTGTATAATATTTTAAGGATATTTTTATCTTTTAAGCTTCTGAAGGTTATTGGGAGTGAATGTCAATTATTTTTTGAATAAAGTGGAAAAACACATGTTTACGAGGCTAATTTAAAAAGTACCCCTAGTAAAATTGGCTACAAATTCTTGAAACCCAAGTCGCCAAAATCGTCCTTTTTTTGCAAGAAGTGCGTCCGGATATGGCGGTTCGTCTAGCTCAACGCCGAATTCTCTCTCTCCTTGCTGCTAAACTCCCCCAAAATCCCCTCTCTACAGGTAACCCATCTTTCTTTTTCTCCCTCTACGTTTCGCTCTTAGATATGCTATATTTCTTGGTGTTTGTATTATTTACATTTAATCAAGAAGCCCTGTTAAATAAACCAGGAAAAAGATATTACTGGATTATAGGATTATGGAGTAAACATTGAGCCATGTTTTAATAGAATTAGGAGAGGATATTAATGGTGAAAAGTTGGAAGCTTTGATTATTGTTGACACGACGATTTTTTTTTTCTTGTTTTCTTTTGCCATGGAATTCTGATCTTCTGATTTGAATTAATAGAAACCCTACTCAGAATCGAGTGTAATTTAATGTTCATAGGGCTGATTTTGCTCGAAAGGCGCAGAGTTTTGGATTTAGTTAAATTAAATTAAATTGTATTTGCAGATGGAGGGGGTATAAAATCGTCTTGAGAGAAGGTAGCTCGTTGAATGGAAAGTTCATTTGCGCATACTTTTTCCTAGTATTGCTTTGCAGTCTTCTCCGGAATATGAATGGAATATTGTATTTGCTATTATCTGCTTTGTTTTGCCTGAAATTAGAAAACAAAGTAAGCATTCATGTTGATTTTCACACTTAAGAGTGACAATTTACTTGTGCAGATTCCCAATTTCAAAATTTCAAGATAGATGTGTGCACTGTGCGTAATTAATCCATTTGTTTTCCAAATATAGATGGGATGGGATGCTAATTGCCATTCGTAGCTTTCGACCTCTTTTCCAAATACAAAAACTATATCTGTACTTAATCCATTTTTGTTTTCTGCAATTTGCTGCAGAACTCCACAGGGATTTTCGTTTTTCTGCAAATTCATTCTTCTGCAGATACGAAAATTTTACCAGAAGATTTCAGACGCGTGTAGAAGTCAGTAGGCCAACTGTTGAATCTCCAGAGGAACTTGAAAATTGCTTCTCAAAGGATGATGCAGGTGAAATGAATCCTGTCTCAAGTTCAATCGATGACGATATCATTGCTAAACACAGTGTGAAATNGGAGGTGAAATGAAACCCGTCTCAAGTTCAATCGATGACGAGATCATTGCTAAACACAGTGTGAAATCTAACTTGAAGGTATCTGAAAGACACGATCTTGCCATGATTTTTACGTGCAAAGTTTGTGATACAAGATCTGTGAAGACAATTTGTCGTGAATCGTATGATAAAGGCGTAGTGGTGGCTAGATGTGATGGATGTAATAATCTGCACCTGATTGCTGATCGATTGGGGTGGTTTGGAAAACCTGGTAGCGTTGAGGAGTTTTTGGCTGCTCGTGGGGAGGAAGTAAAGAAAGGATCAGTTGATACTGTAAATCTAACTCTTGAGGATCTTGCGGGGAAGAAGAATCTTGAATTTTAAGAAGTTTGAATCTTGAAAATGCAGAAAATGTAGCAATTCACACTATTGGTTTATATTTGAGTCTTCTTGTGCTGGAAGAGATGCATTCAGTCTCATCGTAGGAACGATAATATAATATTTTCATTGGACTTCTGTTGTTTTTATTTGTCCAACAAGTGTGTAGCAACAGGTAAATAAGCATTGTGTATTCTTTTCCTAGGTTGGTAGACGTTTAATTTGAGTAACTCTCCGATACTGAGGAATTTGTTTTCCCGTTCTTATCATTTCATCTTTCGATGATTCACCTCAGTAATCACACATGCACCACAAACTTACAGAAAATGGAAATTGAAGTAACTGATCTAATATTCGTAAAAGCTATTGAGTATTGTATTCTTATTCACAAAAAAGAAAAAAAGAGATCTTTAGTTTTTGTACAAAAGAATTCAATGCATAAGATTTTGCCAAACGGCCAGGGCCCACGTGGCCCTGTCACTAGCAAAACCCGAATGCATATGCTATAGATTTACAAAAAGTACTTTTTGAGTTGTACAATGGCTCTAATAGATCCCGGGAACAAAGCAATCTGTTTTAGTGTCATTAACTACACAAGTCATTACTGCTTGTTGGCTGAGAATCTGATCAGCATTCCATGTCAAGCAATGTTAGAAGCTTATGCTTTTGCGGAGTGAAACAGAGTGCCAGTAGAATGAAGGTTGAACTCACTTCTTTTGTAAAGTTAACATACCAAAGAAAGCTAAAGCTCGACAAGCTGCGCCTGCAAGCATCAGGAAGCATATACGAAGAGCCCAGTGATGGAGATCATAGCCGGTTTTAAGGAGCGCGCCACAACGCTGTATGAGCCATACACCATAATATCTGGAAGTGAAAAGTAATCAGTGATATGCCATGCATGCCCACTTTCATATATTAAACTGCCACTGTTTCACATTTCTTTCCCGAGGATTCAAAACAAGAAATCTTTTAATAATATACTACAATGTCACTGTTGAATCACCTCAACTAAAAGACTAAGCTATTAAAGAGAGAAGTATCGTTGTAAGAAACAAAAAGTTTCCTAGTGATAATTTCATATTACACACATGAAATAGTTCCTCACTAGAGCTTATGACACCCAAGTAATATAATGATTCAAACGGACAGGAATATAATAAAATCAATCGTGAAAGATAGAAAGGAAAGATCTAGTGATGTATCAATCTTAGTACAAATGATCAGCCTTGTCTTTTAGGAAATCTCTAGGGATCAGTTTTTAATTTGCATCCAATGCTTGAATTTTCATAGTTAAGAAATAATTTCCATATAAAATTTAGTATTTATTTTGATTAGTACTTAGTTCTTCGACGCTGAGTGCTCACTATTCAAATGCTCAATCTCATGAAACTTTTCCTTAAAATGATCTAAATTTGAAACACAAAGAAGACCAAGTAGTAAAAGATAGCTGAGAATGAATCTCCAACGAGGTGTTTGGATCATAAGAAATATTTTAGATATTTTTACAAATAATTAAGTACGAATGGCAATCCTTCTCCTAAGAGAATTAGACATTGTTGGGAATTTGGGATTGTAGTTTCTAGGCTTTGTAAAAAAAAAATGTAAATCTGTTAACATCTAATCAAGAGACTGAAGAAGGTTCAACTGCTATTTCAAGTTTACACGCACAGTAGGATAATAATTGCATATTTTCTCACACTTGACTTTAAAACAAAGATCAGTGGCTTTAAATGAGCATAAAAGTTAAATTCCGATTGATCAATCTCAAAAAACTCTCTCGTCCTCAAATTGAGTTCCTGGAAAATTCATACCCAAACTACTCAAGTTGTACGCACCAACTTGCATTTTTTGGTCTGCAAAAGAGTGCACGTGTGCGCTAATGTGTATATGCATCATCCAAATCTTAAAGCCATTAATGGTCTTTTCCCAAATACTAATGGCCTAATATGAGGGATCAAATGCTCTCTAAGTAAATTTACAGAATAATTTGTACCACAAGTTTATGGAAGGGAAAGGGGAAGGGAAGTCAAACTTACCTTTTTGCATTTGAGACAATGAATGCTTCTAAGGCCCAGCTTGGATAAAGCAATTCTGTCACAATCTTCATAAATTTACTATCTTTAGGCTGAGTTGAAAGGAGAGTCAAAACCACAGGTAGAAGAACGGAGCACTGCATAATGTGGAAGAATTAAAGTCAGAACAGCTGATATCTAATTTGTAAAATGCATGTTTGGTAGGAAGGAATGGATAGTATATATTTATGATTAAAAAGAAGCTAAAATCTTGTTTGTCATATTGTCCAGGCCTCTCTAATACTAGGTACCAAACATGCATGAAATGGATAAAGTAAAAGCCTTGTTGAGGGGGGTGCTAATTACCAGCTGAGAGGGACCGGGTTCAAGAAATATGGCCAACGCATAAGCTATACCAGTCACACAATAAATAAGGCAGAGCAAGACAATGTAATTATCTAAGAAGGAAGATCTTGGATTGCTGAAGAAAAAGAACATCGAGAGGTAGACCAGTGGCTTAATCAGTGTATTGAAGTGGTCTACTGTATCTTTCGCAACAAAGTGAGCGAGGCTACTAATGCCAGAAGCACGTTCTCTGCGGTATTGCAACTTATCCAGAGAAAATGTCCTCAGAGCCGCAATTTTGCATAGCAAAGCTGTAATAAATAAGATGTGAGTGAAAACACAAGAGTTTATACGAACCATTAAAGAGTATCACTTGCATTCAACTCTATATGTATCAACTATCAAGTTTAAAATTATAATTGAGAACCTATTGAACTTATAAACTCAATAGAAGAGAAGAGAATTAGCTGGACAATCCTAATCATGTGTATTAATGACAAATCAAGACAAGACCCAGATAATTAGTGAAGAAAATTGGGATGTACATTCAGCAATTAAAGTTTGTTCTACTTACAAGTAGCTATGATTGTGTAAATATAACCAGGTGCACCAAAGCTTTCATCACTTGCTTTAGCAATTGATCCCAAACAGGCACCAGCAAGTAACAAAATAAGATAGTCTATTGCTTGGATTCTAGCTTCCCGTAGTCGCTGCTTAGTAATCCTGAGATGAGTATGATGACATAGAATATCAGAAATACAATTTATCAGTCACCGAAAAAAAAAATGAGTTCTAAGACCAAAAAGGTAGCTTTAACATTATTTCCCACCTTCTTCAAGTAACAGTTTGGTCCTAAATTATTGCATGAGGAAGCTAGGGTGCGAAACTAGGTAGACAATTGTGTAGTACTAAATGGAGTATAATTTTCTCATTTCCCCGAGTTAATAAACCTTATTATGAGAAAGTGTCCTTTGTGTGTGCATATCCACATATTCTCAAACAATTTGAAAATCACAATGCACTAAAATTATTTAATTGAAGTCTCAAAGACATTCTTTCAGAAGATAGCCTTTGGTAAAATCAAATTAAAAAAGTGAACCACAATTACAGTTCTCAAGGCAGTGGATATCTTTGTGGTCAAAGTTATAGATCTGAATTGAAATTGATCTACATTTAGCTCACTCATGTATTGTAATTCAAAATGGGGAGCAATGGAAGTGGTCAACACCGAAAATTCGGGAAACTATGGTACCATCATATGCTGTTTTTGAAATGAGACGAGGAAGTATGATGGAATAAGCTTCTTCAAGAATGTAAGAGGGGAAATTTTGACCAAGGGAGTTACCTTCCAAGGAAATATATATACTGTTGGAAAATGCTAGGGGTTCTCCTCTGGGATAAGTCCTTCGACCTCATGAAATTGTTCTGTATAACACCACACCGTGCTTCCACTTTGTAATTTACATTTTGCCATAATTCTCCCCAAAAGGGTAGTTCCTGAGTCCCAAAACAAACAGGGCTCCCTTGATTTGTTGAACTGTCATTAACCTCAGGCATAAGTAGCCCAGAAAACTTCTTCTGCATATCTGGAGGTAAAGGATAACCTTTATGAAGCATCCATCTAAGAGGGAGTTCTTCATAACTCACATTCGAGGTTGTGCTTGGTTTAATCATCCCCTCCAGAACATCTATAAAATAGTCTGGAGGATTAACACGCTCTGGGACATTGACACCGAGATATGCAAAGTATTCTTCAACTTCCCTGACTGGCCCATGGTAAACAGTAAGACCTCCTTTTGCTAGAAGTATCAAATCATCAAACATGTTGAACAAGGTGTAGCTGCAAAAGGAAAGTGAGCCCTCAGTTATTGACAGAATAATGAGGCTACTGTTGCATATTTACTCGTGGATGGAGCAAGCTCTTCTATTTCTTTCATGTTTTCTCTAGATTATATAATAGGGCTGGACATGATCCGGTTCGGTTCTCAACGCTTCTAAAGAGAACCGAACCGAACCGAACCTGAATTTTCGGGTATTTAGTAAGTGGAATCGTCGGGTCCAAATTTAATTATGAAACTGTTCGGGTTCAGTTCCATTCGGTTACCGGGTCCGTCGTTTAGAGGTAACGAGTTTAGTACATAAGCCCATTTAGAGATAGGGGTGAGCAGCAAGGCAGCCCAACTAGGCCTATACTTCTGGAATTTCGTACAATAATTAATTTATTTTTTTTAATATTTCCAATAACACTACATTAATTTAACTACGACATGTTCAATCTTAACCCTTACAAAATAACATAGTTCAATCTTGTGATATCTTTTGCGCTTCTATTTGTTGGATTCTTCATCAACTTGATTGTCAAATCACATAAAGAGAAAGATATCGAGCTTACAATAATGAGGAGAGGCACTGCTCAACTTCCAATTCGATTTCTCAGTAAAGGCAAAAAGGTATTACGGTAGAATAAGATATTTGGATAAAACTTATTTCAATTTGATTAAATTGGGATTGGCTAGAAATTAGATATTGGAAAATTATTTTTTGGGTTTGAGTTCAATTAATTAGTTAGTAAATTTATTTAGAGAAAAATAAAATAATTCGGCTTATTTAAGATTTAAAAAAAATTAAAAAATTTAGGAAGATTCTGTTTTTATTTGATTCTTCGGTTCTTGATTCAGATACCCGTTCGGGTATTTAATTTAAGAAGAACCACTTAGTTCGATTCTACTGAGTTCGAGTCCAGTTCGGTTCAGTTGGAGAGTTTTGTCCAACCCCACCATCTTGATAGAGATCAATCTTTCAAGAAATAGTGAATAATCATACCAATACATAAATGTATGATTCCCCAGGAATCTTAATTGTTGTAAACCACACAAAGAAGAAAATACATTGCATAGTATTTTGACTTCCAAATTCAGTTATTAACATCATTTTCTGACAAAGTTTGCAGCAGTTCCCATGAAGTAGATCATTTCTGTATTACATTGAACGAGCATCCTTCGTACCATTACCTACATCTTAAGATGACTCATTATGGCGACAAATTTGTTCAAAGAAAGCATTTTCTTGATGTCAATGGTAGATGATGCCTAAAACAATAAAATTAAGGATGCAATAAGGGGGCTCCCATGAGGAAAGCAACGAGCAGGAATTCCTTTTCACCTCCGAGTCCCAGGATTTCTAGTCAGAATCTATAAGGCTAAAAGTTAATTTCACAGCTGGTAGAGAAAGGTCACCACAAGAAACACTCTCATTTTATCTTTTCGTTTGTCAAAAGTGGGCAAAAAAAGTGAAGGAAGAAGAATTTGGATAGCTCATATTGATATACGAGAAAACCAAACTAGAATACAGAAATAGAATAGATTTCTGGAGAATATAGGAAAAAAGTGTTAAGTATTACCTTGGTTGGTGGATAACTGCAACTATGTTAACCCCTTCCAGTGCTTCACGTCTTAGTGCTCTAAGGAGGAGCTGAGAAGAAGAGCTGTCTAATCCTGATGTGGGTTCATCTAAGAATAATAGAGAAGGTTCCATTACCAGTTCCAAACCAACATTTACACGTTTTCTCTGTCCTCCAGAGATTCCTCGCTTCTCAATTGTTCCGACCAAAGAGCTCCGTACTGGCTGCAGGCCTAAAGACTCAATGACTCGTTCAACAACAAGGACTTTGTCTACCTTTGACAAATCTGCTGACAATCTTCAAACATTTCAAAACACAAACATTTGTTAGAATGAAATCATAAAGAGAAAGTCACTTTAAAACTGAATAGAGTATGGCAAGAAAGAGTAATGCCAGGAGCAACATATGAAAAACGATGATTATGTTCAAGAGTTTCGAGCCCATTACATTTCATTGTCAGAAGCCTAAAAAGTCCCTGATATGTTTATAGAAGATTTCAAGGTTGCTTTTACTCTGTGACCATGATTAACAATGACAATCACAAGCATTTGGCATGAAAGAATTTGTTGGTAATTGAATTGCTTTTGTAGCTATATTTCCCACTCCCACCTTATGTATCGTTGGAAAAGTCACTGTACATATTCAATTCCTATTTCCTAATTATATTACGTCTGTTAATTAGTTTCCCTTTTGGATAGTTTTCCTCATTTTGTGCATGAATTTGTGAGGTCTTCTATTGCAAAGCACTCCTTAACCTAGATTTAACTGAAGCACAGCAGTTGCATTGTTGCCGGTGTTCCTTTGGATCCATCCATGGAGATGGCAGCATCCTTGGTCAAGAAGATATTATTTCCTCCAATGTTTCTCTTGTATCACAATACGCAGTTGTGTGTTTGTTAATATCATGGTGATTTATGAACGAAGAACCTATTAGAAATGATGACTGTATTTTATGTTGGTTGAGAGTTAAAAATTTAAGTCATTAATAGTGTGTTTATCTTAGAGGTGCTCATATATAACAACTATAACTGAGAATTTTATTACCTGCACTTTGCACTGAACCATATATTCTCCTCCACCGTTAAATTTCCATGCACAACATCATCCTGTGGCACAAACCCAACAATCTTTTTGTATGAGCGGATTGATTCCACCTTTCCATTTATAAGAACTAAGCCAGTTGTTGTGCATCCAACAGTCTTTCCAGCCAAAGCTGAAAGTAGAGTGGTTTTTCCAGCCCCCGATGGACCCATGAGAGCAGTAATTCGACCAGGCCTGATTTCTCCATTGACATACCTCAAAAGATGTTTCTTCTTTTGTTTTAGAGTAACAGTAAGGTCTTTGAATGCAATCTCAATTCTAGGTCTTCTCGTGGTCTCATTATTCATTGCCATTGAAATCGCTCCAGAGAAGGTAAGGTCCTTGTTCTGCTGCTGTTGAGCTTTCTCCTTTTCAAGTTGAGCATATGCAAACTGGAAAATTTGTGTATTTGTACGAATATGTTTCTCCTTGGAATTTTTCTTTATTTCCGCACTTTTGATATCTGGATTTGAATCTTTGAAACTATCAAAACGTTCTTCAATCTCGTACAGATGATGGGGTTCTGTTTCCCTTCCCTCAGATGCAGCATCAAATTGCTGAGATGCACTAGAATTGTAAGGCTGCAGGTGATGAGGCAAATAGTCATCTCTTTCAGATTTTGTTTGGTTCAGTATTCTAACCTGCTCGTTGGGTATGATGATATTTCTACGAGAGAACGTGCGGGAAAGTTGAGATTGCATCTCAATTGCTCTCTGCTTAAGTGCTTCCACTGCAGCTATCCACCTTGCCTGTGCTTGAGCCTTATCCTTTACACTTCTCACGGCAACTTCCCTTGATTTGGCGTATCTTCTTTCCCTAATAATGATAACTTGCTCAGAACAGTTATAGAGGATGAACAAAAGAGTGCTTGTGGCAGCCTGCAAAAATGAGAGGAAACCTTGAGCCGTTGGTTGTGGTTGCATCAGAAGAGACTTGTAATAAATTATCTATAATGAATATTCTTCTATTAACTGCAGTAAATCAGTCGGTCAAAAACTGATATTAGAATCAGAGCATGAAGGATCCACTCAATTGCTCTTAATTTTATTAAGACACTGATTCTTAGACAACTTATGAGTTAGGCATTAAAGCTGCTTGATTTTCTACCAAACTTATTGTTGTTGACAACAAGGATGTTAGAAATAAGAGTACAAAAGCCACAGGTGAAGATATTGCACTAGATCTCCTATTGTATAGTTTTAACATTTATTGATGGCAGATATGATCGTTCACATTAACATATAATTCCAACTCAGGACAGGGCCGGGAAAATAGAGTATTCCATTTAGCGAATCTCAGTAATAGGAACTTAGAAGTTTTTCAAATATGGTGGAGAACAAGTGAGAATAAATTTGATTTCACATGAGAATCTGGAATTCCCCTTGGCCTCTTCTTGCTAGTTCGCAATCCTAAGTATGGTAAATAAAAATGTGTAGCTTGTTTTCATTGTCTGCCTATCCAATTTTCTGGCTTCTAAGGAGCATCGATGTTCAATAAATGAGTAGAAGGACATCGCATGCAACGTGTCATGATAACATAAGAACATCAAAGCAGCCTTAAAGCATGTTTATGGTGGCAATACACTTTATGTGGAAACACTTACAATTAGCACTAAACCATATGCTGTGATATTCTGCCTAGTCGTGTTGGAATCACATGAAGTCAATTTGTAGCAACCTGCAAGTTAATGTTTTCTGTGTTAGATGATCAGTGAAGCAAGAGGTGCAGAAAATTGATCAGTGACAAATTCATTGGTTGAAAAAAAATGGTTTTAATCATTTGCCAAGAAAACATTTTAATGTGCTAGACCATAAAATATGAAAATATACACGCTACAATAAGAGACTCACTTGTCTGAGATGTAGAGCCCATGCGGCAGTAATTCCTGAGATTTTAAGAGGAAGAAATTGACATTAAGATCTCAGTACCAGCAAATATTTTAAAATATCAACATAACATAGAGAAAAGGGTACAGAGGAGGGAAAGTATAACTCAAGTCCTAAAAGTGTACATCTGATCAGATAGAAGCTCAATGTTTGAAATTTCTATCTTTCTTGAAACCAAAGTTGAACCAACAACATTGTACTCGACCGATTTTTGAAAAGTAAGGATAAAAATCAATACCCACTGCTGCAAGAGATTTCTTCTGTATTTGTTGGACAATATGATCCTGCTGGACAGAACATTGCACCACCTCTACTGACATCTGCCCAGATATTTGCCCCTCCACAGGTATGATCTTGTTTTCCCGGGGGTAATTGATAAAGATATCTGCAGTGATCAATCAATAAATACCTTGAACAAGCAATACTTACATGAGAGGAATAGAAAAGGAATTATTAAGAATATGAACTTACGGGTCACATAATCCTGTGGTAACATTAAATGTTGCTAGTGGGCAGTAGGAACCCAATGGGCAAGCTTCACAAGTGCCAGAAAATCATAAGCAATAGTTTAGTTATCGTTAAAAATCAACTAAACATTTGAAAAACAAAACTCTTCAATAACACAGACAGGATGTAATAACACCAAATTAGTACACGTGCATGCATGTAATATGCCTCATTCGGGGTGGAGCAGTCCATGTTCGCCCTTACAAAGAAAGAATTGTTTAATGAAAAAAAAAAAATAGCAAATAACAGGTGAAAAAATATACTGCTGGGTACTTTTGTGACTTGGACTGAACCCAAGGTGCCATTAGACGATCATTGCATGTTTGGTACATAGAACTAGATAAAATTGAATCCTAAGGGGTTGCTCAATTAGTCAAGTCTTGGTTTGCTCCCCATTGGTTACCAGTTCGAGTCCCTCAGAGCCACTAAGGTGAGTATCCGGCCGTAAACTTTAGGGCATCGTGGGATTAGTCGAGGTGCGCGCAAGCTGGCTTGGACATCCACGATTATCAAAAAAAAAAAAAAAAACTAGATAAAAGTGAACACTACAACACACAAAATTTTTTAGCTTCTTTTTCTCACTTCTGTGTCTAAACAATCTCACACTAAATCACCTCATCAAACATGCCATATGTTGTTTTGTATTCCATAGCATCCTAAGTTTAATATCAGAATATTCCATAGTTGGCTACCCAAGAAATACAATGTCCCAACTACAAATATTGGAAGCAATCCCAAGAAAAACTATATGGTCCTTGCTCTGAATTGCCTTGTAAACAGGACAAGCTCTTCTTTTCTTTCCCCCCTTGAGATACAGCGTTTACGAGACAAAAGGTGCAACAGAGATGTCCTTTTCCTATTTTTCATATTTCCTATTTCACCCAACTGCCATATGCCCTCTTAGCATGTGAATTCGGAGGTTTGAAACCCTATTGAAGCTAGTGCCGATATCCATTGTCACACCTTCATAAGGAACTAGAACTACTAACTATGATCAATATGCTGACTATGTATACGAAGCAGCATTGCCGCATTCCATGTACTAACATTTTAATATCAAAATTGTAAACCATAGAAAATCATTGCAAATGACATCAATCAATTGCTAAATTTCTATCATCAAACAACATTACAAGAAAACAACATATTGATTAAGGGCATACTTACGAATCATGCATGTAAGACCCTGAGGACAAAAAAAACCCTCACAACATGGCTGGCAATCAAGGGTTCTAGCTGGCATTTCAAGTGAGTCTGTAAAATCAACCCTTTGATAGCCAACACTACATGCCCATCCAGGCTCGCAACCTTCGACCCAAGTAGTTATGTTGCAATTTCTATTGGGCATTAGGTAAGTGGCGGAGGTGCCTCTACTTGCAATGAAATTACTGAAGTAGAATTTCAAATCTGCTGCTGTACACAATCGATTGGGCAAATCTCCTGTTGAAAGAAATCTAGAATAATTATGTAACCCAATTTGAAAAAATAGAGGAAAAAGTTGCATGTTGCCATAAATTCTTCACATTGCCGGAAATGTTTTGTACATAAAGCTTTATTCATTATAATATACCTTTAGAAGGCCATTATTCTGGCGGGAGAAAGTTGTTTGGTCCAGCTTAAAAGTTAAATAATAACTTTTCCTTTTATATATAATAACACACACAAACGGTACCATGAAGAAAGGTATACTATTGATTTAGCCTTCAAAAGCTCGGTACAAGTAGCATAAACCCCTAAAATTAGAGGTGGCTAACGGATCGAGTTGCTTGTTGTCTCATGGGCTCACCTCATGTCCACATGAACCGAATGATTGAGCTCAGGTGTCTAAAGGTCAAGCCGATCCATGAGCCGTCTTGCTCATTAACAAAATATTTTTTACTGTATATTCATAATTGTCAAAATACTAAATCAATGACTTGTTAAATGACAGATTTTTTTAAAATAAGCCCCCGTTTGGCACCCATTCATTTCTCTTTCTCTTTCTCGTTCTCATTCTCA
>CAIGRR010119325.1:0-15420 GCA_903798365.1 Fraxinus sp. 1973-6204 | reverse complement strand
AATTGACGGCTTTAATATGTGGAACACTCCATTAAATAGTCAAAATGTGGTAGCTCTGCTTGTCGACAAAAACCATAATTTACATATTTGTTTTATGACACCATGAATTTTTTTTATTTTTATTTTTGGAGGGGGTGTGGGGTGTGGGGGTTAAGTCAACTACAAGTAAGCATAATACATTAAGAATTTTTTGTTGTTTGATCCTTCAACAAGTATAATAATTAATTGATGTTTGATCGTATTATCTTCCGGTACGGACCATTTGTATTATCAAAATTATGTACAGTCCTTTGCTTAGAAAATAAACATTTCTACCATGATTGACCATATCGATAGGAAAAATGTTGTTTAAGGAATGAATCTCATTATTTAGCATAAACTTATGATTTAAAAAATCTAACTAAATGCAGGCAGCATTCAATTAGACGACAATCACAAGATTTCTTGTGATTTCGATAATACAATGTCTATTTTATTTTATTTATTTAAGATGTACTCTTAATATTCTATACATGCTATGGCTAAGAGGCAATGAAATAAAGCTTATTGACATTACAATTTTTTTGTGACGCCTAAAATTCTCGTAAATCGTGAAAGACTTTTCATGATGGTTAAAGAGACACCCTAAAATCATGTATTATAATTATAAATCGTATTTCAAGATAGTTATTCAATTTGGCGCTAGTCTTTAAAACATTTTCCTTCACGACAATTCTTTATTTTCTTATCAACTTCAAAGAAAAAAAAGATGGTTATTAAAGAATAATAATAATTAATGCTATAATTAAGGGTTCGTTTGACTTTCGAAAAGTTAAAAGTTAATTCTAAAACCAAGAAACTACTCTAGAAAGAATTCGAATAATTTTCTGAAAGCATTTTGTTTTATTATAAGAGTTTTTAGAGAAAGTTGACATAAGATAATTTTTTCGAAAGCTTTAATATTCACACTATATATATATATATGTATGTATATACCAATCTTGGGCAAAGAAACTTCACTTTAAATCAACTGCATTAATCATTTTCGAAATTGTTCTACAATCACTTGAAAATTTGAAATACATAGACGAGATGTTAATTGATGATAATTAGGATTGCTTAGCGGGGGATACAACTAGTGATTACTCTCGCAAATGCAGATCCACAACCTAAGCCCACTTTTTGAATAATTAATTAAGTTATATTAAACAAAGATAAAACATTTAATTGCATGTGATTTTGGATCTCAAGAAATGTAAACCCATCAAAGTCAATGATGTATGGTCGAGTTTGAAATTATTAACTTGGAATTTAAACTTATAAATTATAAAATTTGTTACACGTCTTTATTAAGCCCTGTTTGGTTGGGATTAAAATTTTAAGTTAAAGTCAACAATTAATTTTAACCATACTTTTTATTGAACCCACAACTTTCCAATTACAAATTTCGTCAACTTCTGTCAAAAAAATGAATTATAAATCTGATATTAATCTCTATCAAAAAGGGTAATAAATTTTGATATGAAGGAATATTGATGATGAAGACAAATGAAAAATTTTCATATATTGCCTTAATCTTTGTACAGTGATTTGTATATGTTTATAGATGCAACCTTGAGCTATACATGGTAATTGAAATGACTAATGGAAGTAATATATTTATAGGTAAAGATTCCCTTGATTTGTGCTAATCATATTCTGGCATGCTGCATTCTATAATACTCACCGTCAAGTTGGAGTATGGAGGTCCATAATACCCAACTTGGAACAAAGAAGAACAAATAACTCACGTCCCAAGGGTTTAGTGAAAATATCGGCGTGTTGTTGAGAAGTGAAGACATAAGATGGGATAAAAAGACCAGAATTAATTTTTTCACGAACTAGGTGGCAATCTAGTTCAATGTGTTTCGTCCATTCATGGAAAACTAGATTGCGAGCAATGTGAATAGCAGCCTGATTGTCACAGTGAAGAAGCATAGGTTGAGGATGGGGCACTGTGAGTTCTTGTAGAAGTAGGCGAAGCCAAACAAGTTCACGGGTGGTAGCGGCCATTACACGATACTCAGCTTCACCAGAAGAGCGAGAGACAGTAGTTTGTTTTTTTGTACACCAAGAGATGGGGCTGTCACCTAATGTAATAAAAAAAAACCAGTTGTGGAACGGCGTGTAAGTGGACAACTAGCCCAATCAGAGTCACAAAAGGCGGATACTTGAAAGTTGCATGTGGAGGAGAAGAAAAGACCATAACTAGGAGTGGTCTTTAAATAGCGGAGCAAATAGTGAGCAGCATGGAGATGAGGCTCACGAGGAGCATGCATGAAATGACTGAGAATGTTGACGGAAAAAGTTATATCCGGCCGAGAAATGGTCAAATAGATTAGACGACCAATTAATCGCCGATAGGAGCTAGGATCGTCCAAAAGATCAACATCTGAATTATTGAGTTTGCAGTGCTATTCTATAGGAAAATAGGCAGGACGAGAGCCGAGTTCGACAGAATCAGACAGAATGTCTAAAGTGTACTTCCTTTGATTTAGGAAAATGCCAGTAGGAGAGCGAGCCACCTCAATGCCTAAAAAATATTTTAGA
Source organism: Fraxinus sp. 1973-6204 (assembly GCA_903798365.1). Lineage (NCBI taxonomy): Eukaryota > Viridiplantae > Streptophyta > Magnoliopsida > Lamiales > Oleaceae > Fraxinus > Fraxinus sp. 1973-6204. Next base: position 12,852 of record CAIGRR010119325.1, on the reverse strand, counting down.
TCGCTAAGGTCCTTAATGTGGAAGGTTTGTGCAAGGTGCTGTTTGATCGAATTGATGGTAGATAAGTTATTTCCAGCCACTAAATGTCATCAACATAGATAAGGATGGCAGTGAATGTGTTGCCTTGGGTCTTGGTGAAGAGACTATGATCTATCGTGGATTGAAAAAACTCGGCAAGAATGAGGGTACGAGACAATTTCAAGTACCATTGGCGAGAGGCTTGTTTGAGGCCATATAGAGATTTGTGGAGACGGAAGACACGTGTCTTCCCCTGACGACAATATCCCGGTGGAGGCTTCATGTATACTTCCTCATCAAGGTCACCATGGAGGAAAGCATTGTGAACATCTAACTGTTGAACGATCCAATGTTTGGTAGCAGCTATTGCAAGGAGGCAACAAACGGTAACAAGTTTAGCCACATGAGCAAAGGTATCAGTATAATCAAGACCTTCCACCTGAGTGAAACCCTTGGCAACGAGACGAGCTTTATATCGTTCAATGGAACCATCTGCATGTAACTTTGTTTTATAAACCCATTTGCAACCAATGACCTTCTTACCTGGATGGAGGGTTTGAAGAGTCCATGTGTGATTGGCCTCCAAAGCTTCAATCTCAAAAGCCATGGCCTTTCACCAATGGGGTTCAAGGACAGCTTGAGAGTAAAGGACAGGATCCTGAACACTTTTGGACACGAAAGAGAAAAAGGCAAAATGTTTCGATCTAAAGAGACGATATGAAAGGAAATTAGGTAAAGAGTGAACCGTACCTGAGAAGGTTGCAAATGGGATGAAGAACGTGGGCCCTCCAAAGGCAGATTCGAGCAAATATAGTCCTGAAGATATGCAGGGCAAGTGATAGTACGGCGAGGTCTAGATTGTTAGGTTGGAGATGGGGGTTGTGAGGATGTGGCGATGGCTGGGCTATCAGTAGAATGATCATCATTTGGTTGTGAGGGGTCGTGTTGTTCAATGGTTGATAGGGGCAATGATTGGGAAGAGGAGACGGAAGTGCCAAGTGGATCATTTGATGAGGGTGAGTTGAGACGTGGTATACCTAACAATTCTGAATCATTTGTCAAGGTGGGTGGTGATGTAGGGTCACATGGCTGCAAGGTGTTAGCAAATGGAAATACAGATTCCACAAATCGTACATCACGAGATAAAAACATTTTCTTGGTTTTTAAGTCATAGATACGATAGGTATGTGGGGATGGAGAGTAGCCTAAAAATATGCACGAGGTGCTACGAGGGGAAAACTTATCCCGATGAACAGTTAAAGTATGTGCATAACAAAGGCATCCAAAAATACGAAGATAGTCATACTTGGGCAGTTTGCTGAAAAGTAGTTCATATGGAGTTTTGTTATTGAGAGAGTGGGTTGGTATGCGATTAATTAAATATGTAGCAGTAAGTATACATTCACCCCAAAAGGAAATTGGTAAGTGTGGCATTGAGCTATATTTAATAGGTGACGATGTTTTCGTTCAGCCACAACATTTTGTTGGGGTGTCTCAACACAAGTACGTTCATGAATNTAAATATGTAGCAGTAAGTATACATTCACCCCAAAAGGAAATTGGTAAGTGTGGCATTGAGCTATATTTAATAGGTGACGATGTTTTCGTTCAGCCACAACATTTTGTTGGGGTGTCTCAACACAAGTACGTTCATGAATGATGCCATGGTCAACAAAAAATTGTTGCATGCGATGAGAAAGAAATTCTTGACCATTATCTGATCGAACATGTTTAATAGAGCAGTTAAATAGTGTGCACCAGTTAAGAATGGTGTGGAATATCCGCCCCAAATATCACAATAAATGCGGTTAAAAATAAAAGTATTTTTATTCTCAACCAATTTGAAAGGGAGGCGTGTGTGTTTGCCTCGAATACAACTATCACAATGTGTAATGTTATTTGAATTACATAAAAATTTTGGAATGCAAGAATGTGAGGGATGACCTAAACGAAGATGTCATAGGTCGGGAGCAGTTGTAGGGGTGGTCGTGATTTGAAGTGCAGTTGGGGTGACATGCTTAAGATGATAGAGGCCTCCACGTTCTTCACCCATCCCAATCAGCTTCCTCATGTGTTGGTCCTAAATTAAACAAATAGAGGAAGAAAAAACGATAATGCAATTAGATGATTTAGTGAGTTGACTAACAGAAATTAAATTTAAATTAAAATTAAAATTGGGGACAAAAATGACATTGTAAAGACAAAAATGGGAAGAAATTGGAATGTGGCCCATGTGTGTTACTTGGGCCATGGATCCCGTGGGCAGCATGAGGGAATGAGTATGGGCCGAAATGTGGGTGGCCCTAGATAAATTGGAAATGCAAGAAATTTGGGCAAAAGCCCCTGTGTCAATAATCCAATTCATGGCCATGGAGGGGATGATACCGGAGAAGGCAGAGACGGTTTTGGCACTTGGTTGCAAGAGTTCCATTAATTGCTTGTAGTGCTCATCAGAGAGGCCAGGAATTGCACTCGAGGAGAAAGGAGTTGAAGTGGAAGACACCATGTTCACTGTGGATTAGCGATTACTGGACGGACTGTGATTTGTGCATGGAGACTGCTTAGGTTTGTTGGTGTTCCAATGGGCAGGGTACCCAATGATTTCGAAGCAAAAAGACTCCTGATGGCTGTCTCTACCACATTTTGTACATTTTCTGTTAGTGCGAGGACGGAATCCGTTGTTAACTAGAGGACGAGTTCGCTAGACGACGATGGCAAAATTCTCTGGACTGGGCAATAAGGGGATTTGCAGTGGGCGTTGGGTTTCTTCTTGATGTATGGTAGAATATGCTTTGGAGATTGTGGGTAGTGGATCCATGGCAAGAATCTGACTCCGAATGTTTGAGAAAGAATCATTGAGACCCGTGACGAATTGGAAGAGCCGTTCGGTATTGATCGTGTTTTCGACTTTTTTGTGAGCTTCACAGGTGCAAGTGTTGGGATCAATTAGGGAAGTGATTTCATCCCATATCCCTTTAACTGTGTTGTAGTACATTGTGAGGGTCATGTTGTTCTGCTTGAGATTAGCCAAATCACATTTGGAGACGGTAGAGACGGGGATGATTGCTTTGGGAAAAACGGTTGTCCAAATCAGTCCAAATATCGGAAGGTTTGGTGCAATAGATTAAGCTCTCTCGAAGGTGCCTATCAATGGAATTTAAGAGCCATGAAAGAACCATATCGCTGCAACGATCCCTCAGATTGGCAATTTGAGTGTCGATGGTCTCTTTAGAGTACCACCAACAAAAACGAGTTTGTTTTTGGCATTGAGGGTCATACGCAATGAGCGTTTCTAGGCGGCATAGTTCTCTCCGGTGAGTAGGTCGGGAACTAGCACAGTGCCAGGATTACCAGCAGGGGTTAAGAAATACAGGTATGTGAGGTCATTGATCAATTTCGAAGCCGTGGAATCAGTCATGGTGATTGTTGGTTTCAACGTTTACAGAATTCAAAAGAGGCCGTAGGAAAGGTAATGCTCTGATACCATAATAAATTTTGATATGAAGGAATAATGATGATGAAGACAAATGAATAATTTTCATATATTGTCTTAATCTTTGTACAGTGATTTGTATACGTTTATAGATGCAATCTTGAGCTATATATGGTAATTAAAATAACTAGTGGATGTAATATATTTATAGGTAAAGATTCCCTTGATTTGTGCTAATCACATTCTGGCATGCTGCATAATTGCATTCTGTAATAAAGGGGCTAAATTTTCAGAAAACCTAATATCGAAAACATTAAGATTTTACTACTATCTTACAATCAGCGGGCAGATAATTTTCTATTCAAGAAAAAATTGTAATGAATAATAAAATTTTCACACATTTAACGGTGTAAGGTACAGTGGTCGTAGTTCGTACCATAAGCCTCTTTTAACATGTACCACATATGATGTCTTTAATGTTTGTCACGTGAACAATAGCGAAAAGATAATGAAATAAGATGTTGGTGCATCCTGACAACTCACAAACCGATTCGTATAAATTATAAATTAACGAGCCTCACTATTAATAATAGAAATTGTTGAGTCGAGATATACACTTGTATATCGATGTTAATATGGGACCATAGCTCCGACGGGTACGATAATCTCGATAACTTCGATGTTCAAGTCAAATTATAATATATATTTGGATGTAAAAGAGACAATGAACAATAATGCGATTGTTGGATTGAAAATTACAAATATTTCATTACCTTTGGATATCACTAAGAGTAAATATTTACAGTAAAAAATATGAGTTGATGTCCATTAGATGTTTGACACATGACCTCTTCATAACCGCTCACCGATCTAGCTAAATTGTATAAATTCATAATTGTCTATTGCATCAATTCAAAGTTGTCTACTGTGTCATCCATAATCGTCATAGGCGTGTGGCCTCCTTCGCCTAAACATAGGTTATATGGTTATTTGACTGAGCCACGTTGCTATAGAACTATCACATCAATCAATCAAGTGTACTGTATAACCAGACGAAGGCAAGGCCTACGAAAGATATAACCAACGCCTCAAAAATACACTCTAGCAGATAGGTGATGTCTCGGTCGAATAACAACTTTTCGAAACAAGCAAAGCGTCCATTTACGTGCCCAATCGCCTCGAAAGGCATATGTGAAAGAAGCTATACGAAGTGAAATGTTGATCTTGCATGGACTTTGACTTTACTTTTTATTTAGCTAACTGTCATATATTATGTCTTGTAGGTAGAGAGACGTAACAATATCCTAATTAAAAGTCTAAACAAATTTTAAATCAATGTGCAATTAAGGTCAAGAATAGTTTGATGCAAGTTGACCAATTAGAGAAAAGGAATCGAAGGCATCATCACATGGTAAACTGCATGTATTTGTTATTAGATGGGACGACTGCAAAAGGGTTGAGAATAAAAAATCAATTATAACTGTCCACATGCTAGTGTTCTTCCATTTTTGGTATGAGATACACTACACATACAGATACAGACACTTTACAGATACACACAAGGTGGGATGGGTGGGTAATTTTTTCTTATTTTTTTATTGCGTAGGACCCACCCTCATGTGAGAGGGTGTAAAACTTCTGTAAATTTTACCCTCATGTGAGAGGGTGTAAAACATCTGTAAATTTTTTTGTCTATACAAATGGAAATTTCCTTTTGGTATTTTCTTGATCCTTAGCCATTTCATAGCAAAATGCAAATGGCCTCAAATGCTCATGAATTGACAATTTGACATATTAACATTAATTTTAACTAACTTTATGAGATGTTTTATCAAAAATAAAAATAAAAATTGCCTTTATATTACTGATAATTTTTTGTCTTGTTTACTAACTATGTGCTTGAGATAGAGAGACGTGAATCAAGAAAACCTTGAAAATTTTGGAAAGGAATGGGACAGCTTGTCAATTTCATGCTATTTATAACTTATGACACTTTTTATTAGTTCTTAGTTTCTCTTGAAACGGAAGCTTACCTTTTATCGAAGTTTTTTTTGGTGAATCGATGATATACAATCGACTTTTATAAATTTGTTTGCTCAATAAGATTTTTCAGTAAAAATGCATTAAAAAGCTCTTTGTAAATCACCGAAAGTATTTCTTTCATTAACATCCCAACTTAAAATGTACAAATCGCCAAAAGTCAAATAAAGTCTTATTTACTAATACTATGTCAAGACAGAAATGATTTCTTTCTATCATTTTGTTCGATTCATTGGTACATAAGCTATGACATTAGATGCGAATAAATATTATATCAACTTAGTGTAACATTTCTTCTTGATGTACGATTGAAACGAGTTATCTCTAAAGGGTATTGGGAGTGCACCGAAGGGTATTGGGAGTGCACCGACCTAAAGTATTGGGTTTCTATTTTCCTAATTTTCCTTCTTACGCTTACGTTTGGTAGGCATTAAAATGTAAGTTTGTAGAACAAAATGTGACCGTTAGTGGGCCATAGAGGGACCCACCATAGAGATAAAAAGTCAAAAAAATTGGTTGGAATATGAGCCCAACGGCTCTTTTTTTCGTTTTAATGCCAACCAAACGGAGGCTAAGTATGTTAGTCTCAATTCTATATTATTTGGTGTGACAAATTATTGAATTGATTGGTTACAAATTATTTCTCGGTCACATGTCAAAAATCTTACAAGTCACAAATTATTCCTGGTCTCAAATCAAAAAATTTATAGGTCACAATTTATTCGTCAGACACAAATAAAAAATTTTGTAGGTCAAAATTTATTTATCGATTACAAATCAATAAGTTACAAGTTATTTTCCAGTTACAACTAATAAATTATGAGTGACAATAACATTTTTAAATTATATATTATTTATTTGTCACAATCAATCAAATAATTACTCACAGTCAATCAAATACTTGATTACAAACCAATATTATAAAAATTGAATTAGGCTGACTGATTCAATCGAGAAACTCGTGAATCGGTCCAAAATCCGCTTCCATTAATACTAGAAACCCACTTAATCAAAAACCTTCCGATTTTTCCGGTTGAGTTTTAAAATATTTATATTAAAAACTAATAAACTTTTTAAGGCCTCTTGGAGTTTTTATTTCACTACAAAGTAAAAGAGGCTAAAACTTGGTGCCACATGTCGGCTTCTCCCATTGTCTTAATTCGATTTCTTTTTTTTTTTTATATATAACTTCTTCCACTGTCAACTGACCATACCTCTTCCTCCATCCATTTCCTGCTCTCTCCATTTTTACACTCAACCGACCATACCTCTTCCTCCATTTTGGTTGGAATATGAGCCCAACGGCTCTTGTTTTCATTTTAAAGAACATTTCAACGCTCTTTGTCTGTCAGCTAACCACATATTATCTATCACATCAACAGTAAAATTACATTCTTACTCCCAAAATGAGCACCAAACAAGTTCTAAATATCCTTGTCCGTCAGCTACTTTTAGTTTTAGTGGAACAACTTGCTATTATATTAAATTGCTATAGTCAAAGCATAAGTGTGAATAATATTGATAAAAGGTCGCCGAATCAATTCTTCTTGGCGAGTACTCATTATTTGTGGTGTACAAAATATATCAATTTATAAAATTATCTCTTTAATTTTTAGGAAAATTTCTAGTACATTGAACTAAAAAATTTATATGATGGATTCGATTAGATACAATGTTCTAAAAGACGCAATACCTAAGACGTGGACGTTAAGCTTCATATCTTACAAGTTTAGGCGTAATATGACGTTATCTTATTTTTAGTAATTTTAATTACTTTAGACCAATAAGTAAATAAAATAATGAATACTTCGGAAATTTATAAGAATTTTATTATGTTTTTATGTTTTCAACAAAAGTATAATCTTAAATTCTCATAAATAAAAAATCAAATGGTCGACAATATTGTTGCTCGTATGCTAGGGTTGGGCTAGTGTGAATTTTTGGGACTTAACTTTTTTTTTTTTCCAACAATTGTTGAACATTTTCTTGGATTAGACTTCAAAACATGATACGTGACTCCGTGAGTCTTTTTTTGTCTAGTCATGCTCACCTAAGTGCTAGGTGGGACGTTTTCTCCGTGGCCCTTCACCGTCTCGCCCTTAGAGCATCGTGGAGGAGGTAAATCGTGGGATGTGCCTCAACAAGTCAGGGTACAGAGTTGCATTGGTGCCCACAAAGAGTCTAATTCCAAACCTTGTTAGAGACAAGAATCAAACCCTCACACTGCGGCTGTCAGTTCAACAGAGACTACCTCACTCATGTCTTTTGCACCAGTGAGATATGTCCCGGGGACACCTTATAATACTAAATAGGCCCTTGTTTGCATTAAAGCAAAATTCTTTTCTTTTTTTTTTTCCTCAAAATCATTTTTAATCATATATTCTCATAATATAATATTTTACACGTAAACTTAAACTTTTTTCTACTTTTTAATTACATATTTTTCAAAAATTACTATTTCCAAAATATAGTTTCTCATATTTAAAAAATAAAAAATAAACTCATTTTAATGATTGTTGAGCAAGATATAATTAAAGATATATTAAAATAAATTGATATGAAACATTTATTACGGAGTGATAATTACAGGCCCCTACCGTTGTGACCTCCTTAAGTACCTCCCCCATCTTCCCTCTCAATTTTCATTCGCCCCCAAATCCCACACGGCACACCACACTCCTTCCTCCCTCCATAAATACACTAGCCAGCCACACTCTCTACTCAGTCTAGACTGAATTTATATATTTAATTTCTCAGTTATTGAGAATAAAAATGGCTTCAGTTAGTTCATTACTTTGCATTGCTAGTCTCCTCTGTTTACTGACAGCTAGTCGCGCTAAAATCCGTGGCGTTTATACCGGCGGCCCCTGGCAGCCCGCTCACGCCACTTTCTACGGCGGCAGCGACGCCTCTGGCACTATGGGTAATTATAATCTCTTTTTACTACATTTGGACTGCTGATAAACCTTTTTATTAACTTTTTGTTTGTAATATTTCCTCAGGTGGTGCTTGCGGGTATGGGAATCTGTACAGCCAAGGCTACGGAGTGAACACCGCAGCACTAAGCACGGCTCTGTTCAACAATGGACTGAGCTGTGGGGCTTGCTTTGAGATAAAATGTGATGCTGGGCAGGACCCCAAGTGGTGCAACCCGGGCAGCCCATCAATTTTTGTTACCGCCACTAATTTCTGCCCTCCTAACTCTGCTTTGCCCAGTAATAATGGCGGGTGGTGCAACCCTCCGAGAACCCACTTCGATCTCGCCATGCCCATGTTCCTCAAAATCGCCGAATACCGCGCCGGCATCGTCCCCGTCAACTTCCGCCGGTAAACGCCCTCACAAATGCATATACTTTTACGCCCTTAAATTTGATAAATTTTAATTAATTTCACTCTGCATTTTGTTGTCTCGAAAATGGTAAATCAAACAACCAGTGGGTTTAGGATCAGATTTTCGTCAGCGATTATGGGAGTGGGCTGTCGGGTCAAAAAATGGGCACTGTTATCAAGGTCATTTAGCATTTATTAAGGTTTTTATGGTTATATTTGTGTTTTACCGAGGTTATTACAGTCATATCGTAGTACGAATGGCAACGGAACTGACTTTTACTGGCATGAATCAGATTTCATCGTTTGTTGTGCCCACAATTTGATTTGAGGCACTTAACACATTTCTTAAGAAATAATTGATGTCCATTGTCCCCATAGTAATTTACAAGGACGAAAATTCCCTCCAGATTTCTGTTATATTATGATGCTGTTTGGGAGAGATTAAAATTGTAAATATTGCTGTTATTGTTGACTTTTATTAGACGAGTGAGACTCAATAACTACTATATTTTCAATTTTAATTCGATTTTAAACCGTACCAAACAGGCCCATAATAACCCATTGAAGTGGGGAGGTCCATTTATACCTAGCCATCACATTTGAAGGGCAATTATGTCAATCCAGATAATGAAAATGAAATGGCTTAAAAGTGTAAAATTAAAGTTCAGCAATGGGCATTATAGTAATATTGTATTCTTACGGTTACCAGGAAATAAAGAATGGGTAGTGCCTCGTATTCATAAATTCTTTCGACACGTCTCACGCAGTCCCATATTCTTGTTGGGCTTACCCGATAAGAGCGGGCACCGTATCTAGTGATCCACGCTACCGGATTCACCGGTCAACCTAACTTTAATCTTTAGATTAAGGAAAAATTTATTTGTACAAAAATTTCATAATCCTTTACCTATTCGACACGTGGCCGTCACGTGTCAAGTAGGTAAAAGATTATGTGAAAAAGTTGGTACATGTAGCACTACCCTTAGAATAATGCTACAAATGCCCTCTTCCGTTTACATTGATTTTGCCGTTGCGTTTGATTTTTCGAAAATTTTGAGCGGGAAAATTATTTTTCATTTTAAACTGTCTAATGATATTTTAACATGTGGCACAGTGTAAAAAATGATGTACATGTAGCATATTGTAACCTCTAACAGTAGTTAATGTATCTGATTTATCTCTTTCTATTGAATTTTACAGGGTACCTTGTAGGAAGCAAGGAGGAATGAGATTCACAATCAACGGTTTCCGTTACTTCAATCTACTTATGATCACCAACGTCGCGGGTGCTGGGGATATTGTGCGCGTTAGCATCAAAGGCACGAACACCCAGTGGTTGCCAATGAGCCGAAACTGGGGGCAAAACTGGCAATCCAATGGAGTTCTTGTGGGCCAGGCTTTGTCTTTTAGAGTTACGTCTGGTGACCGTCGGTCATGCACCTCCATGAACGTGGCACCAGCTAATTGGCAGTTTGGACAGACCTTTATGGGCAAGAACTTCAAGGTTTAAGAAAAAACAAATAAAAAAAATCCAATATTTAATACTTACTATTACTAAGGTTTCACTGCTTTTCAACCTCTTCAAATTTTCCCCTTTTTCTTGGGAAAAGTGGAAGATGGAATATGAGAATAGGATAAGTAAGGTGTGTGGTTTTTACCCTTTTTTTTTTTTCAAATTTTTTGTTTTGTGTTGGTGAAGTGTAGAGGCTGAAGCGGCTGCAAGAAAAGGAAAGTAAATGTAGCCCGCAGGCTCTATCTATTATGATACTAATATGTGGAAGTTGTTCTGTTTCACATTCTTATAAGCAATTTATAAGCACTTTTCTATGTTGCAGTAAGATCACTGTTAAATTCTTGTGTTCACAAATAACATTATTCTTCTGCATAGCGTTACTCGTAAACGTAGTCTCATAATCCTTGTATCTAATACGGACATGAGTTAGTAATACACCAATGCTCGTCCTTTGCATGAAATCCCATGGGGTCGAGAGAGAGCATGTCTTCAGTCGTTATAACTCAAGTACTGCATCAAATAATTCAATTGAAATTGAAATTTCAATAAGTAAGGCCCGTTGATATTTTGAATTTTTACTATATAACGGGCATATGTATTTGTCTATTATTCTTATAATTTTTTTTTATTATTATCATACAACGTACTAAACAAACCTCAAAGAAACGTGAATGGGATATGTACCATAATTTATAGACTAATACCAAACCTTCATATTCTATGTATCCACTGGCAAAAAAATCTCAAAATATGGTTGATGGTTCTCTCTTTTTCATTGAGGTACAATTGGCATTGTTCTTTAATAAATGAGCATTTATGAGCCAATAACTTATTTATTCTTATGCTATAATATTTGATCTTTAATATACGTTTGTTTGACTTGCTTTGGGCTTATGGAATTTTGTATTCCCAAAGAATTTTGAATTTTACCCTAAGGGTCCATTTGATTGCGAATTTAGAATTTGGATGGAAATAAAATGAATTACAGGGAATTGAATTGCCTAGAATTTGTTTTACTGAAAATTGTAATTAATTGTGTTTGATTCGTATAATTTTGCACCTGAAAAATGTTGAAAGTTTGTTGTCTGTTTGACTTTATTTTTCATGAAAATTGTCTATTAAAGTAATAATTTTTGTTACCATTAGGTCTAGAATTTGTTCCAATTGTCAAAAAAATAAAAAATAAAAAAAAATTACCATACCGAATATCATTCGTTTGACTTTGCTTTGCATGAAAATTATTAATGAAAGTGATAAGATTTTTTACCATTGTGTCTAAAAATTTTTCCAATTGCCAAAAAAAAGTTGAAAAATCAAAAACCACCAAAACTAAAGGAAAACAAATTCATTGATTGCAAGGAAAAGAGGCGCGTGAGTGTAATGGCTGGAAAACGAATTTCAGATAAAATTTTTGCAATCAAACGGATAAAAACATAGAAAATCTTAGTAGCAAACATGGCTTAAATTTTTCTCGCCGAGAATTGTTTGACATGAAAAAAGCCTGTTTCTTAACCAATCAAGAAAATTTTTGTCCCCCGTATGAGATAAAGAACAATTTGACTCTATATTCAGTAGAATCAATACCATCCTACTTGCCTCTTAAAATTTAGCCTATGTCTGATTTCGATTTTATTGCAAAAAATTGATTCTCTCCAACAATGATATGGGGTCTCCATGTATTGTAGCAAACATTGGCTAACACCAAAGAAACGAAACTTCGAATCAAATTTGATGAAAAAAACGGTTGTTCTTGTATATTTATTGGGAGGGATAATTCGATTCGATCTTTTGACACACTTATTAAGGGTACATGCTGAGTAATTAGATGAATAGCATAACTTTCCTAATTAGCTACACAAATGTTTGATTTTAAAGAGGCAACATTTAAAATCATACTCCAAAAGACTCTTTAAATTAACATTTTAATTTAGAGAGTGGGTTTGACTCTCTAAATTAAATGCATTCAAAAAATTTCAATTTTCAATGTAGGAAAGCAATAAAATAATCTAAAGAAATGCTGGTTAAAATAAAAGATAAAAAAAATAGTAAATATTTTTTGGGAGTAGTAAAATTAAGTGTTAAATATAAGAATAATACTATGTTGTCCCACTGGGGTTACAATTGTCCCACTGGGGTTACAACCATAGTTTGGGTGGCTCTAAATGATAGGTTAATGTGACACGTATCATTCAATGTCATATTAACGCCACATAAACTGGAATTGTAATCCCAAAAGTGCTAAATAGCGTTACTCTAAATATGTATTTATTTATCTCAAGTAACATAACACTTTTTTATGATGAAATTAAAGAAGAAAATAGTAAATCCAGCGACAGTACAGTAAAACAAAACGCCGTCTGTGGGAATCGAACCCACGACCACGTGGTTAAAAGCCACGCGCTCTACCGGCTGAGCTAAGACGGCTAGTTGTTAGAACTTATTAGAGTAAATATAAAAATAATGATTCATACTTTCCTGTGCTTTTTTAATTGATTTCTTTAAACCAAAAAAGTAACAA
>CAIGRR010119274.1:0-22922 GCA_903798365.1 Fraxinus sp. 1973-6204 | reverse complement strand
AGAATTCGATCACTCATGGAAAATATCCACCAAACTAATATATTAAATTTGGGATCGGTCAAATCTTTACAACGATCAGACAAATAATCAATCAAATCATTTTTTTCAGATTGCATGCTTTGCATAAGTTTAACTTTAAAAATAGAAGGAATCTGTTTAGAAAGATCGAAAGCAGGTTGTGAGGAATTTGAACTATTGTTTTTGGTAGCCTCCTTTGATGAAGCCAATAGTGAAGTGATTAGAGTCGACATTTCTTTTGAGTATATCTCCCACCATATCTCCTTTATGACTTGGAATTTGAATGAAACTTATAATCATTTTTTGAAATGTCCAATCATTATCAACATAATGAGCAGTTAAACACAAATAATTTACATTATGTATTGACATTCAACAATCAGTAGTCAAAGAAACTCTATGTTGACCCAAATATTTCTTCAATTTCTTCTTCTCNATTTTTTGAAATGTCCAATCATTATCAACTTAATGAGCAGTTAAACACAAATAACTAACATTCTATATTGACGTCCAACAATCAGTAGTCAAAGAAACTCTATGTTGACACAACTCTTTCTTCAATTTCTTTTTCTCATTTATGAACAAATTATATATATCTCTTGCTACTGACGTCCTTGAAGGAAACACAAATTTTGGGAAAAATATCTTGTATAACCATGAAAACTTTCATCCTCCACATGTCGAAATGGTAACTCAGACAATATGAAGTACTTTATAATCTGTTTTCTAATTTCTTTTTTAACAAACTTGATAACTTTGGTTTGCTTGTATTTTCCCAAAGACATTATTGCATATATGTCTAGACAACATTCACAATTTCACGTTCAATTCATTTTGTAATATGGGTCTAAAAAATTATTTTTTTTAACGAAGGTCCAACTAAATACTAATAACAATAACTTACTAACTTGTTTGTTATGCATGAATTAGGTTAATTACATTTGTACCATTCAGGAAAGTATACTTTAAATCCTAAAAACTATACTTTAATAAAATTTATAATTTAATAAAAAAATTTATTTTTATTAATTAAACAAAGTACTGTTCGGTTTGGTTTTTTGCGATTTTTAAAATTTGAAACATAAATCAAACCATTTTGAAACGATTTGGTTCGGTTTGAGAGATATAAAACCACAGGTCCACGTGGACCCAAACCAATGGTTTCAAACCAACGACTTCGATTCGATTTGCGATTTCGCGATTTTTTTTGTGCAGTCCTACTCTATACGTTTGAATCTAGTGTTATAAAAGGCGTGAAAGGTGCCAAAGGTTTGAAAAAGGTGACAACCCATATGATATTATAATTGCATATTGCCGGTTTAAGCGGGCCTATTTTTTTTTTTTAATAAAAAAAGTAATTTTAATTTTCTTTTATAAATTTTCTGGAGCCATATTTAAACGCAATGACTGTTGTGGGTCTAATAGACTAATACTTTTAAGGATTAGTCTTGTTGTACATAGAGGGTGCCATAATGGTGTCCATAATGGACACATGGCACCCCCCTATTGGAAGGTGTGCTGGCCCACCAGCACACCTTCCAATAGGGGGGTGCCATGTGTCCATTATGGACACCATTATGGCACCCCCTTTGTACTTGTAGCATATCCCTACTTTTAATTCTCAATTGTCTAGTGTTCAAAAACTCGAAGATTGTTCAATTTTAAGAATTATTAAATAGGAAAAATGAAAAGCACAAATGTTTGGACCCGTTTGTTGCTTTTGTTTTTTGCAAAGAATTTTCAGAAAATTATTTAAATATATTAAAAAAAAAATCAATTTTTTTAGTCTAAAACTCATCAGAATTTCTGGCACACATTCCCTTATTAATGCAAAAAGGGAAAAAGGAAGACAATTAATTTTGACCAAAAATATCTTCACTGTTTTAGGTATATTTATCATTCCATATTAATATCTAATAAATATTTTGAGAAAACACTTTTGACGTCACAAGTAACTAATGCACGTTGTACAACGACAGATGCACAGTTCTGCTGCATGTTAATCACGTGCCCTGCACGAGATAAGTTTTTCTCAAAACCCTTCGGTCCTCTGGGGTTTTTTTTTAAGCCAAATCGAAACCGATTTCCCCTTGCTTCAGCCCTAATAAAGTTATTTATAATTCTTTACAGAAGGCTGCAATTGAACAATAATTTTTGTTATTCGTTTTTTTGGTGCATTAAAGTTTTTAGAATAACAATGTCCCTGTGTAATCCGCACTATTTCTGCATCAAATTATTAGAGCTCAAGAAACCAAAGGTCAGTGCTTGATTTTCAATTAATTTCTACTGAGGAAAATGTTGTAAAAAAAGAAAAAGAAACTTGATTATTGGTGAACCGTGTTTTAATGTAAATTGTTGAAAAGAACATGTATTGCGACCATTCCTACTGTTTTTTTGAGTTAAGCAATGCTAGTGTTGTAAAAGAATTGAACTTTATTGATGGATATCTTACTATTAAATCTTGGCGGAATGAACTTAGTTGGTACATAATTAAAACATGGAACTATTATTAAATTTAAGCTGGAATGTTGTCATGCTTAGTTAATAGTTATCGATTTTGCAGTTTGTTTGTTGTATTTTTATTTTTCCTCCTGTTATGTGAGTGTGTGCAGTGATGGTAATGTTTGTAAAAGTATTCTGCAGACATTTGACTTGTCGGGTTATCCCCGAAGAGATTTTAGAGTGTTTGCCGCTTCGTCTATTGCAAATGATGCATCAAATTACATACCAGCTGCTCCAATATTACTGCCTGAAGGGCCTTGGCAGCAGGTGAGTAACAAATTCCAATGTTTTTTTTTCTTAATCTTGTGATTTCCAACTGGATGTGTTGGATCATTTTCTATTTGTCTCGATGTGAGTGTTTACATGTCTGATCTCATTCTCCTATAAAATTTTATATCTGTTATATTTGGAACCTGTCATTTGGTTATTGTTTAGTAGAAGTACAAGATGGAAAGTTCTCTATTTAGAATGGAATAGAAAAATGCTGATGTCAACATAAATTTCGCACGGGTTGGTGAAATTTTCGAAATGAAAAGAGCGGAGTGCAGACAGTTAGTTTGCAGATGTCATTAATTTTCCGCACCTCATGGATTATCGTTATTTTCAATACAAAATATTTTAAATATCTGGACAAGTTTGGGCTCCTGGTTGGGTAGGTGGGGATTAAGGTATCCCGTTTTGGTTATGAAACAGATTGGAGTTGGTAATCTGTGAATATCGTAGAGATGGTTCTTCATTTTATGCTAATCATGCCAAATAGACTTCTAGAGTTGAAGACATTGTGTGACATTAGTGTACTATTTTGGTTTTCAAGACTTAGGACTTCAACTTTCTAGGTTCCAGGAGGAGTTACAGCTGCAAAGGGTTTCAAAGCTGCTGGGATGTATGGTGGGTTACGGGCAGTTGGAGAAAAGCCTGATCTCGCTCTGGTAACCTGTGATGTAGATGCTATGTCTGCAGGTTAGTCTCCGTATCGCAGGAGCTTCAGTACATTTTTATGATACTTGGTTTACTCAAATGTTTCAGAATACTCTAGTCTTCTAGTTGAACGGTCATTGTTTATATCGCCATGGCATATAATTAGATCACATTTAGGGACTGTCTTCTTACAGTAAATTTTTGTATTCTGTTTCTGACCCTTCACAATAATGGTTTTCCAGGGGCATTTACTACAAATGTTGTTGCAGCTGCTCCTGTACTATACTGTAAAAATGCATTAGATAATTCAACAACGGTATGTTGGGGGTGATGGTGTTCTACTTTGTAGTCCATTATTGTTCTGGAGGAGCATGTTTACCTCAACTTCAAATTCAATAATTCCTTTAGATTCTAGTATCCTTTCCTATTCCCGGTGATCATGTAATGTTTTCTCTTTCTCCTTGCTTGTCTTACTTTGCTTTTTCTCGTGAACCAAAAGTTGAGTTGATTATGACTGAATGGTGTTTTATTGCTTGCTTTTGCATATCGTCACCTTCTTCTTTTTTATTTATATAAACCATCTCAAGTTGTATACCTTACATTTTTTGCAAGTGCAATCAGACATAGTGTTGAACATGTTCCAGGTAAAAAACTATAATGTTTCTGTTTCCTTTTTATCCTTTTCTACCACCCCCTCACAAAAGGTTTTACTAACTACTATTTAATTGAGGCAACCTTTTAATTTTCAACAACAAACCTCCTATCGAGATTTAGTATAGAAATTAAGATGATTATCACGTGTGTTTTTGTCTACTTTGTTTACTCATGTAAGAGTACTTATCCAGGGACAGGAAAGAAAAACTTTGTGCATTCTGATATCACTTGAACCTCGAAATATATTTAATACCGTATGATTCTATTACCATGGCTTTATATTTTGCTTTTCTATCAGAATGTGTCATCTTGTCTTTTCTACGAGGGGTAAGTTCAGAAATGAATTCGAGCATCAATCCTAAATGTTTTGTCTCGAGGCAACTGTTTGTCTTTCAATGCCATCCCATAGCTGCCAAATGTGTTTGAAATTTCTGTTTTCCATGGCTGATAAAATGGTGCAAACTTTAGTATCAAGTTTGAATGGTCTTTAATTTGTTCTGTTTCTGTATTCTAACAGTAACTAATGCATACCTGTAATTTTTCAGGCTCGTGCAGTACTAATAAATGCTGGTCAAGCAAATGCAGCAACGGTAAATTTCTTGAAACTCAGTGTTAGCATATAGTTCTATTTTGAAAATCCAAATCTGGAAGGTGGATTTCTTTCTTGATCACAGACAGTAGAGGGGAAAATCAGTTTTTTCCGAATGCTCAATTAAATGTAACTTAGAATTTGTCAAGTAAGCTTCACAGTCTGCTATCATATGCACAATTTATTTGGTGTGTTGAGACTAAGAGTCCTTCAAATTGTTCTAGGGTGACGCAGGCTACCAGGATGTGATAGAATATTCTCATGCCCTCTCCCAGGTATGCATTTTTCTGTATGTACTGTCTCGCATATTGCCCAAGTGCTTTTAATTGAAAAATATCTAATTGCTGCAGTTGCTGCAATTTAACCCTGAGCAAGTATTGATTGAATCCACTGGTGTGATTGGGAAAAGAATAAAGAAGGTAAATGCATAAACATTATATATGTATTATATTTTTATTCCACGTGCAGATGATATCAAGTTCTTTTCTTTATTTGACCAAGTGGGTGCAAACATTTTAAGCAGTGTTTGTTTCAAGACATATAGCATTATAGCGGTTCTTTAGATCACTTGTGTTTTCTCTCATATGCAGGAGGCTCTTCTCAAGTCACTTCCAAATATAGTAAATCTGCTGTCATCAACTGTTGAAGGGTAATTTCCCATAATGGACCTATTACCTCCTCATTGTGCAAACTGACTGCGTCTTCTATTCATGAGATTATGTTATATACCAATTATTTTAAACAGGATTTCATGTTTTAATTGTTTCATTTGCCTTTATTTTCTTTACATTTTCCCTTTTTTTCCCCAATATATCTGTAGTTAAATTCTTGCATCTTTAATTCCATGTCATTCTCTCTCTCTCTCTCTTTTCTATGCTTAAGCACCTTTCTACTCATAGATTTTTGAATCTCATCAATGGATTTGCAGGGCAGATTCTGCTGCTGTAGCAATAACTACTACCGATCTTGTAAGCAAGAGTGTTGCAATTGAGTCTCTCCAAACATGCTATAAAGACAGGATACAAGTAGCAGTTCATTGTATATAATCCTGGTTAGACAATGTTTGAATGTAAATTGAGATGCTTTCCAGGTGAAACCAACATTTATTGTTATTGCACGTAAATTGATGGGTATTAATCAATGACGGATCCAGGAAACTAAGTCAGCTAGAGCGGTCGCTGATGGCCGCAATAATAAAATTGATTATTAATGATGAATTAAATAATGTTAAAAAAATTTCAATAAATATATAAATGCACTAAAACATGAAAAAGTCATATACATTTGAATATATAAATAATAAGAAAAAAAATACATTTTTCAATCATACATATACGATCAAGTTTCAAGTTTTTTACGAACTGAAGCGAAACCAAATGAAACTGATACGTAAAATATGATTATCTCATTGTTTTTTCTTGTTATGAGATAAATGAAACTTATACGTGAAATATGATTATCTCATGTATAAANTACATATACGATCAAGTTTCAAGTTTTTTACGAACTCAAAGGAAACAGTTTATACGTAAAGCATGATTAAATGGTAAAGACAAGCTCCGAGTTTGGACGAAGGTTATGCAAAATTTTAAAAACAATGATTTTAAAACTAAAATTATTTTTGACCTCAGAAGAAAAAAATATTTTTTGAACCTTTAAAAGAATAAAGAACAACAGTTAGATTGGCCAATTTGAAGTTTATAAAATAAATTAATAAAACCTAACAATAAAAGTATATATATCATAGGGTAATAATTTGAGTCAATAAATTGTTTAAAGAAGTTATTTTGGAAACTAATAATATATGATTGTTTAGTTGTTATTTACTGTATTGAAAAATTAAACAAGAAGTAGAAAAGCAAAGAATTGAACCCCATACCTCTATTGTACAAAATGATCTTTCTAAACTTTGGTACAACTACTAATTAATATTTAGTTATTATTTACGTTGTTTAAAAATTGAAAGAGAGAATATTGTTGAAGGGAATCGAACCCAGGTATCTCATGTGAAAAGGCATATTCTCTCCCGAATGATCTACACACCATTTCCGTAAAAAATGTACAATAACATATATATTTCATAAAACTTAATTAATTCTTTACCCGGCAGATCCAGCACGGGTGGTCGCACCGGCTCGCCGGGTGCTGGATCTGCCCCTAGTATTAATGGGTGACAAATACCTTATACTTCAGGAACATGGTTGATCTTCTTTCCCCCATTTTTTGCCGTTTGGCAGCGAGAAATCAGAATCAGTCCTTGATCAGTTTCCTTAGTAGAGGAAAAATTCGATTGAAATGTTAAATATTTGCCTGCATAAACCATCAGTTTTTTGACCTCAAATGTAGGAGAAAACTAGAGTAACTCGCATAGTCAAAATAACTACATTCATTAGATGGTTTCTTTACATAATTGGTTGGTATGTGCAATTAGTCTTCAGTAAAACATCGACTATTAACTGTAGGACTTGTTGTATGTTAAAGTAATCGAGATAACATTCAACAACACGCAATTGAGAAAATATTCAATACCGTGAAATGAAGTACAAGTTCCGGATATTTTTGCTGTGGGCACACCAAGTCTGTTATATCTGAGCTGGAGGGTTGTTCCTGTTGTTTGTTTCATATTCTTTGTTCGTTCAACAAGAAGTTCAAGAACTTGGCTTCATATTTTTTTTTTCTGTTCACCATATCTATCTAAAAGTATTGTTATTTGTCAAAATATAATTGATAGGAGATGGAAGAGAATGA
This sequence comes from Fraxinus sp. 1973-6204, assembly GCA_903798365.1. Taxonomy (NCBI): domain Eukaryota; kingdom Viridiplantae; phylum Streptophyta; class Magnoliopsida; order Lamiales; family Oleaceae; genus Fraxinus; species Fraxinus sp. 1973-6204. The sequence continues at coordinate 15,493 of CAIGRR010119274.1, read as the reverse complement.
ATTGAAAAAGTTGATAATACAATAAAAAAACACTGTCATCACTTTGCATTTCTATTGGGGATATTAGATGAACCCCCAAACATTTTCTAAACTTTCAAATAGCTTTCACGTTTAAGCATTGCTCATTCTAGGCTCTTTTAATAAATGAGCCATGAGATAATAGTAATCATCAATTTATTTAATTGAACATACTTGGGAATAAGCCACCTGTGTTGAGTAGTAATTGATTCCCTGTAATTTACATCATGCCTGTCAATGAGCGTTTGCAGAACTTGTATTTGACACATTTAGACAAGCACAATTTTAATGTTCTCGTGCGTGTAATGTTAAATTTCTTATGAACAAGCCCATTTTGTGTTCATAACCAATTTGGAGAGTGAAGATTCAGCTCGTTGTATGTATGTGAATGGAAATGATCTTAGTTCTAGAATTTTATCAATTGAATGAAGAATTTCTCTACAACTGGATAGTAAAATATTCATTTTTTCTAATTGAGATTATGCTTTACTCAGGTTGGAGGAACTCGTATAAGAATTGGGGGGATGGCAAAAGGTTCTGGAATGATCCACCCAAACATGGCAACAATGCTTGGTGTAGGTTTCTTCATTTATTTCCTTTCTTCAACTGTTCCAGAAATTGGTTTTAATTACTCCATGTCATGATTTAATTTTCACAGGTTATAACAACAGATGCTTTTGTCACAAGTGATGTTTGGCGAAAGATGGTACAAGTTGCTGTAAATCGTAGTTTCAACCAAATCACGGCAAGTACCAACCTTTCATCGATTTCTGGCTCATTTTCCATGAACATTATATGAAATTAAGGGGTTTAAAATCTGTTCATGCATTGCATGTACCTGGCACATATTAGAAATACATGGCATGTGGAGATTGTTGCGTTCACTCTTGGTACTTGTGGCAAGTAGGGCCTGTAGATCCACCCCCAAGTCAGCTGACATAAGTTTGTGTATATTTAATTGCTAGGGAAATATTATTTATTCGCTAAATTCAAGGATTTGAAAATTCAGATTCTGCATTTAACTAAACTGGTGCTCATCTTGTAGACTTCGTCAGTCAGAAAACATGCTAATCATCTTACATTAGGGGTTTTGGACATTAATTTTGTGAACCTTTGTGTTTTTATATTGCTTTTGCATATACGTCTCCAACTGCAAATATTGCAGACTCAAACTAGAGCAACGTACATCCTGTGCTTACTTTTTTTTATTTAAAATTTCAATTTTCCTTTCGTTATCATTCAACATGTTAGACATGCTTGATCTAATTTGTCATTGTGATTTTTGAATTTATTAATGTCTAAGTTACATCACTATTTCTTTTATAGCATCTCAGAAACCAAACGAATTACATTGTGTATCTAAAGCTTCATATGGCGGGATATTTGTTCATCAGGTGGATGGAGATACCAGTACAAATGATTGTGTCATTGCTTTGGCTAGCGGTCTTTCAGGATCAAACAAAATTTCTTCTTTGAATAGTGCCGAGGGAGAACATCTACAAGCGTGTCTTGATGCTGTATGTTTAACTATCTTCACACGCTATTCTCTTTTGGTATTGATTATCGCTCTTAGCAACAATTATAAGCTTTTGTCTTTCTTTTATCCTTGGTATGTCAACGAAAGATACCAATGTTGCTTCATAGAACTTTTAATTATTACATTGTATTAATTCACTCGCATCTGAGACTGCTGTTGCTTACTATTTTAATGTCTTGCACTTACGTACTTTTTCAAAGCTGGTTTTAAATTGTCTTTTCCACAATGTACATCATGGAGTAATATGCTCTATTGTTATCTTATGGTGATTTTAATATTTCTATCAACCTTCATGCTATCATCAGCGTTAGGGTAGATACTTGCAGATGAAATACTCTGGGCTTGTTGACTTAATATGTGAATACCAGTTAGTCCAATCCTCATGGCCCATTGTTGACATCGGTTGGACTATGATGAAATGTTGTGCCCAATTGGCTTTAGGGCTGCTACTATTCAATCCTTCAGCACGTGATGTCAATTTTCTATTTATTTGTGTTTTCATTTAGAACTAGAGCACTTTTTAGTTTTACATAGCAAATTTTGGTTGTTCTTTTGGATAGTTTTGCATGTGTTAACTGGTACAAACTGATGACACATGGAGATTTCATAAATTTTAGCATTATGCTCTTTTTATTCAGGTAATGCGTGGTCTTGCAAAATCAATAGCTTGGGATGGTGAAGGGGCAACATGCTTGATAGAGGTATCCATATTTTTACTGGCGCAATTTGCCCAACTTATGTCCATTTACTTTGCAATACAAAAGTACAAATATACAACGAAGCCTTGTTCCCAATATATTTGGATCGGCTACACGAATCTTTCTTTGCCATTGCATTTGTTTCATCGTTAGATCTACTAGCAGATCTTCAGTAAGCTACAACTGGCCATGTTATTTTTGATCGACCTCCCTCTTCTAATTTGCTCTGCCAAAATCACATTACTCTTCCAAATAAGAACCTCTTTAGGTCAACACAAAACATGAGACAACCACCTAAGTCATACTTCCTTGGGATTATCTTCTCTGGGTGCTGCCTCTACTTGTCTTAGTCGTTTTAGTATGACAGTGCATCCATCCCAAGGACAAATATACCATCCAAAATGTGTTCTAGTCCTTGATAGGAATTGCTATTTGACAAGAAGCATGGAATATATGTACATCATCGAACTGGATATTAGCAAAATTCCGCTGTGTGTTTACTGAAAAAACTTGGGCAATATATCCTGCTTATGTCCAAAGTAGAGTGATCCTGATTTTAAATGCAATCTGCAGGTCAGAGTAGCTGGAGCAAGGAGTGAAGCTGAAGCAGCAAAGGTTGCACGATCAGTGGCATCTTCTTCATTGACGAAGGCATGATTTGTACATCTTCGAAAGATCTCATATGGTATGAGCTGTTTCTGATTTTGTCTTGCCTTACTGTACTTTTCATGTGCTTTATGTCATTAGGCTGCGGTATATGGTCGGGATCCAAATTGGGGACGTATTGCTTGTGCTGCTGGTTATGCAGGAATTCCTTTTAATCCAAACAAACTCAGAATATCACTGGGAGATATTCTGCTAATGGATGGTGGACAGCCATTGCCATTTGATAGGTATGAGAAAATACTTTAATTTTTCCATCAAAGTTCCACTATGATCAAATCATACATCTATATAGTTTCCAAATACTCCATCTGCAGGGGTGGCTGGGGGTTTAATTTATTTGTGAATGAAATTTCATGGGCTAGTTTTCTAGAAATCTGTCTTCGCGGATTTAACCTTTTCCAAAACGCCTCCACACAAGGCGTCTTTTTTTCTCTTTTGTTCCTCTCCTTTTATTGTCACTCTCATTAAGCTTGTTTTTCACTATCTTTTCTTTAACAATCTTGAGAATTTTGAAATGTTGCAGCATTGCAGCTAGTAATTATCTTAAGAAGGCTGGTGAGATACACGGGACAGTTGTAATTCAAATATCTATTGGTAAGATTCATAGATGTGCAAAAAAATGACGCGCTGTGTCATGATATTCATACTCATCCCCATTCTCCACACCCCAAAATAGAAACAGTGCAAATCCAATTTGTTAATTGATGAAATGAAAATTCTAGATTCTGCTATGCCCTACTGAAGAGAAAATTTTCCTTGGTTACATAGCAATCACATTCTCATCTTTCATAGTATTATCCATGCTGTTCTCTTTCGTAATTATAATTGCTTTCCATCGAGCCCATGATAAGTTGCGGTGCAAATTGGCATATCATTTTTGGGTATTTCTCTCTTCTATCACAATTCATTGATTTTTTCTTGTTTTTCCATTTTTTTCACAGGTGATGGTTCAGGTAGAGGACTAGCATGGGGATGTGACTTGAGTTATGATTATGTGAAAATAAATGCAGAGTACACTACATAGAAAATATCCTGTCATTTTAGAACTACAATATGGTTGCATCCCAGATCTTTAGATACCCTTTTGGCTAATGCTTTCGTCCAGTCTTTTACTCCTGTTTTAAACTATGGATGTGTCGCTAAATCTAGTTATTGTCCCAGAGAATAATCAAGTTTCTGCAATTTCCTTTGCAACTGATTGAATTTTAACCCGTTTGAAAACCTGATTCAAGATTGTTCAAATTCTGCGTTCACTGTACAAATCAAAGCTGAATCCATTATCCTTGATATCACAAAATGGGTGGAGGAGTAAAAGGTTTTCAAGTAATTGATTTTCAATTCAGCACGAAACCCTGTGCTATGAAAGTGCTCATAACTATAAGTGAATTCAAGCAATTTTTCGCACCAGCCCTCTCAAGATCCCAAGCAACAAAACATAGGAAATGATTACTACCAAAAACTATCAAACAAATGTTACCGTAAGTCGCAACAAACTTGATGTAAATGATACGATACGATGAGATGAATGAACATCACCATGAAAAAGTACTCCAAGCTTCCATGGCAGTTCCACCATCAGATCAACATTTTCAGAGGAAAGTCAGAAGTCTACTCATCAAAAAAAACCTCACAAATTTATTTATTTACATCATCAGTGAAACGAAAATGAAGCCGGATTGATTCAGATGAGGGCTCATGTAGCCTCTGTGACTGCGAAGTGCAACTTGGTGACCGGTTTTTTAAGAAAACTACTTCCGCAGAATGCCACTGGATTGCCAACATCGAAATTCTCAATAACAGTAAGAGGCTCATCAAAGCCATGCATTATGTAATAATCATTGAATGACTTGAAAGAACTGCTAGCACTTCCAATATTCTTCCGAGCTTGCTTCTTGTCTTTTCCCTTGCTGCCTCGTGAAGATTTACCACCGCCCTTCTGTTTGGTCTTACCGTACTTCCTGCTATCACTCCGATGGCGATGATGCTTGTTTGATGCCACGTGTGGCGCTGCTGAAGGAACTGGATCATACACCTCGGGGGCCCACGTTACTATCAGCTTTTTAGGTGGTATTCCCTGCTTTTCACGGCTACCTTTCATGGCAGATACAAGCTTCATGGGTGTCTGAGAATAGAACATCAACGAGAGAGGGGAAAAAAAAAATCACATCTGTTAACACATATCTCCAGTATTATATACCCAAACCCTTAAATGTCGCCGTACAAGGATCATCTGTACGTCGAAAAAGAATTTGGCAGCACTGTTCAAAATACTTGAAGGAAAAGAACAGGGGAATGAAAACGTGAAGAGTGAAAAACGGAATGTAAACAAATATTCCTCTTCTCAAAATTCAAAAAACGTAGGCAAAAACTTTACTCGCCTGGAAATCCAGAAAGAGTGTTTCTGATGTCAAAAAATCGGCCAAAGAATCTAATTACATTTAGCAACATCATAAAAACATAATTAACTAAAAATATGAAGGCGGGATATAATCTCAGTAATTATTATTACATCATAAATGTACTTAAATCAGGTAGAATTCTTTACCAATACCAATGATCACCCTCAACGTTAAACAAAATGGAAGAACCCACAGGTACACACAATTGTGCACATCAACTGACACGTACCTCATGGTCATGGAAACCCAAACAAAAATAAACCCATTACTACTTTCCAGGAATTCGTGAAATATATTATATATAGTATCAGTGCAAATTCTGTCATGTTAATATATTTATTGTAAAGACTACTAAAACTACATTGGATAAAATCTACACTATTCCCTTGGAGGGATCCATTTGTCAAGAGAAAACATGTACATTAATGAAAGAACGTGCTTAAGAACTAGCTACTAAAAAGTAAAACTTACAGGCAAGGATATGCAACGTGAATATGACTGTTTAGCAGATTCGGCATCACCATTCAATGTCGAGACTTCAGTGGTTATATCACTACCCTGCTTTGCTTTCCCATCCAACAATGCTTCAGCAGGGAATTTTTTATGCTCGCCAGGGGATGCAGGAGATGGAAATGTAGCACACTTGCTAAAGTGTTTCTCAGAAGCTACACTGTTTGAATTCCTCCCACGGGATTGGTTATGTTCAACTTCCTTCTCCTCATTGCCTATATCGTTCTCCTCAGGAGGTGGAGTGAAGCCACGAGTTGCTATCTCAAAGTTCTCGATATTTACAAACTCGTTCAAACAGTTTTTGAGATCGTTCATAGAAAGATATGCTGAATCATGACAAGCTGAGTCAGGTGGATCTGTTGATGACTCGCCGGAGCTGATTATATCTTGAGCAGATGACATTATGTGGGATGCAGCTGTCCCTCCACTACAAGAGTGAAAAGTTGCAGAAAAGATCTGCAAAAGCACAAATCAGAACAACTAAACAACTATAATTACAAAATGAACACACATCTTCTAGAATATTATATCCTCGAAGCCATCAAAAACTACTGAAAATAATATGTTAAAGTTGAGCAACAAGTAAATAACTGATACAGGATAAGCAACTCATCTTGCAATCCATGTCACCGTGTCACTTATACTCATTCATGATGATTATAAGTTATTGCTATTCAGCTATAACTCGGTTATTTAACATCAAACTCAATACTATACTAGTTCATTTTTCCAAATAAATAAATAAAATATTGAGAACTCATCGGTGCAATAAGTATAACCTAATCGTTGCAGAAATAAATAGCATCAACATCCACATCAGATCCAACACATATCTTATTTAAAAAATAAATGTGTATTTGGTTAAGTGAATACCTCGTATACCCAAGAATCCTCGAGACAATTCTCTGAAATATTAGCTGAACCGAGCTCTCAAAAGATAAGATCCAATTAAAAGATCGGAAAATTGGATCGCCTAATTCAACACCAGATTATCGACAGTACTATTATATAATAATACCCGATTGAAATTTGGCGATGGAACCCCCACAAAAAGCAAAAACCCTCGAAAAAGAATCCGATTTTAAGAGAAACAAAACAAAACCAAACCAAATATTAACTACTAATATTACCACGCCGATCACTTTTCTGAAGATGTTTCAGACGATGAGAAAACGATCCGCCATACAAAGAGGACGCAAAGGGGCGCGTGAACAACACCAGATCCTTAGAAGGCACCGAATGCATTGTTCGATGCTCTTCAATTCACTTTTCCCAAATTATTTTTAGGTTTTTCCCCTCTAAATCAAACGCAGCACACAGCACCGATACTGAGCAGATAAATCTATTTGAAGACTTGAAAGATTATTAGACGGATCAGGATTTATACAGGATTTTAAAACCCCTCTAAATCAAACGCAGCACACATCACCGATACTAAGCAGATAAATCTATTTTGAAGATTTGAAAGATATTAGACGGATCAGGATTTATACAGGATTTTCACGGCAAGATCGGCATCATAATCATAACCATTCAAAATGGAGAAAAGTGATTAGACTGATTAATATACCCTTTTTCTACGCTCATGGATTAGGACGCGGATTTTTTATACTACCACGCCCCAGTATTACTATTTTTAGGGGATAAATTTCATCCGCGTTTTTCACTCATCTTTAGGGTTTGTTTGAGTAATGTTATTCATTCTCAGTGGATGAAAATACAATTTAGGTGGCTCTAAATGATTGGTTAAATAAAATGTGAAATTACTTATTTAATTTCACCTATCATTTAATGTCACATTAACGCCACATAAACTGTGTTTGCATCCCCAATGGGGATGAATAGCATTACTCGGTTTGTTTGGACGGCCTTTTTTGGAAGAATGTATTCTGAAATAGTAAATCGATAGAGAATGCGTAGTTGAAAAGAAAGAAAATAGTTAGTGATGTGATGTAAAATATTATTTTATTAAAAAATGTGTGGTTAAAAATGAGTAAAAAAATGAGAATGAAAAATTTAATGGGTACCAAACAGGGCTTAGTGAAATCTCAATTGGATTAAAAAAAAAATTAAGTTTGGCTAAATAAAATCATTTAATAATGATTTTTATAAGAACATACAGAATATTTTATTGTGGAAATATGTTAGGGTGCGTTTGATTGTAAAGGTGGAAAATGGGTGGAAAGAAAATGTTTTACTGGGAATTGAATTGCCTAGAATTTGTTTTACTGGGAATTGTAATTAATTGTGTTTGATTGGTATAATTTTCCACCTGGAAAATGTTGAAAATTTTCACTCATCTTTAGGGTTTGTTTGAGCCTTGTTATTTTGAAAGAATATATTCTGAAATATTAAATTGATATAGAATGCGTAATTGAAAAGGAAGAAAAAAGTTATTGATACGATGTAAATATTATTTTATTACAAAATGTGTAGTTGAAAATGAGTAAAAGAATAAGAATAAGAACGAAAAATTTAGGGTGTGTTTGAGCCATATTATTTTGGAAGAATGTATTTTGGAATAGTGGATTAGTAGAGAATGTGTGGTTAAAAAAGAAGGAAAATTTATTGATGTGATGAAAAATATTATATTATTAAAGAATATGTGGTTGAAAATGAGTAGAATAATGAGAATGTGAATTTTAGCCCCTGTTTGAAACCCATTTTGAGGAAAAGAAAAATTTTGGAATAGTGATTGATGTGAGAATGCGTGGTGGAGAAGTGATGAATTTTTTTTGATTTGTGTGTAATATTATTTTATTTGGAGAATGTGTGGTTAAAATGAAGAATGGGAATGGGAATGGAAATGAGAAATTAATGGATATCAAACGGGGGCTTAATGTGTACCAAACAGTGACTTAATGGGTATGAAATGGGGACTCAGTGAAATCTCAATTGGATTAAAAAAAAATTAAGTTTGGCTAAATAAAATCATTGAATAACGATTTTTATAAGAACACACGGAATATTTTATCGTGCGAATATGTTATTGAAAATGATCAGAAAAAGAAAAAAAATGCCATGGAAGAATGGTTTCTGAGAAATATGTGGAGGAATGGTGTGCCAATAGTAGTTTCTAGAGCTAATTTATCAATGTGTTTGTATTGTATTGGTAATTTGGTATACAGTACCGTGTAAAGGACTCAACACTGTAATAACGTAGCGTCAACGAGGACAAGATTGTCATAAAAATTAAATCGTGGCCGTCACGCGTAAATTAAAGCTTGATATTTTCTTGGGCTAAATATCTTCGAGTGATGCTACTTGGTTAGATTATAATTTATTTATTTTTTTATGACGTAGGAACTCGCAGTCGTTATTCGTCGCGAATGTCTCGATCACTGTGAGTGCGCACTTAGTAAAATATTGACATGTGTCCCCTTTTAATCCCGTCACTCATCGTGTTTGTGTAGCGCAGCTCAATATATTCGTAACACAGTTTTTAAAAATTAAATTAAAATTTTAATTTCATGAATAGTTAATAATCTTTACATATTATATATTTATGTCTCAAACTTTTTCATCACATTTTTTCTATCAAATTAACATAAATTATTCATAATCATGATTTCTCTCTAAATATATATTTTTTTAAGATAGAGTGAAAAAAAATCATTTATTTATTGCATTTTTAAATCAACAAAAAAATAATAATACGATTAAATATTTGACCATCATTTTAAAGTACGTTGACAATATTTTGAAAGAAAATAATGATTAAAGATAAATTTTCTGATTAATAAAATATTAGAAATAAAAATGTGATGAAGACAAAAGTTAAGAATATCGATTTAATAATGAATAAGGATTGATATTCTATATAATTAAAATGTAATGTATTTATTAGTAAAAAAAAATTGAGGTCAATATAATCACTCATTTCCTTATACTGACTTAGTCAAATTAGAGGAACAAAGAAAAGGTGTGGAATATTGGATTTTTCTATTTGTACAGAAAATTCACATGGAGGTAGACTCCACGTGAAATTAAATATTGCAAAAAATAAGGGGCCCTACCTATTGTGTATGTTGTGGTGTGCACAGTTTTCTATACACACAGCAAAACAGCGCGATATTTTGGACCGACCACATATGCTTTGGACTTGTCCTAAATAGACAATAAAATATAATGTCTGGGTTATAAAATATATTGTACTTCATAATCCACGGCAGGCATAAAAGATAACAAAATCAGAGTAATATAATAATTTATTTCTAGTAGTTAATGGATTAATTAATAAAGGCTTTAGTAAAATTCCAATTTTACATCTTTTTTATATTCCAATAATACCTCTAGTGTGTAGTAAAATAAATCAATTTTTATCGAATTTTAAAAACGATATACGAGGTATTATTTAGCCGATGTTTATTATTCTCTCAACAATTTTCAAGCAAATCGAGATATTTCCTTCTTCATTAGGACTCTCCAAACGAAAAATAAGGGTGTATTTGAGCCACATTATTTTGAAAAAATGTATTTTGAAATAGTAGATTGATGGAAAATGTGTGGTTGAAAAAGAAAGAAAAGTTATTGATATAATGAAAAATATTATTTTATTGAATAATGTGTGGTTGAAAATGAGTAGAAAAATAAAAATAAAAATTTTAATGTGTACCAAACAGGGACTAAGTCAATATGACGTACATTTAAACAGTAACACTGAATTATTCTCCATCTTATTTTATAGCGTAATTTTTAGGGTATGTTTGAGCCACATTATTTTGGAAGAATGTATTTTGGAATAGTAGATTGATGGAGAATGTGTGGTTGAAAAAGAAAGAAAAGTTATTGATATAATGAAAAATATTATTTTATTGAATAATGTGTAGTTGAAAATGAGTAGAAAAATAAAAATAAAAATTTTAATGTGTACCAAACAGGGACTAAGTCAATATGACGTACATTTAAACAGTAACACAATTTAGAGTCTGTTTGGTAACAATTAAAATCCAATTAAAATTGAAAATATGACAGTTATTGGGTCTCACCCGTCTAATAAAAGTCAACAATTTCGGTTAATTTTTCAATTTTAATCACATTTTAATCTCTACCAAATAGACTCTTAATATAGTACCCTAAAATCACATCCAAAAGTCAACGTAGACGAAAAAGACCTCTTTGGAGCACCTACATTCTTCCACCATATGAGAAAGAACCTAACTGGAGCTCCTACCTTCTTCCACCATCTGATAATCTCTCTATGAAGTTGAAATCACAACCATAGAATGCATATGCCTAAAAAGAGCACCTCTCATGCAGTCTAATTAACTATTTTTTGATGGGGAACACCACATTTTATCTTGCCATTCAAATCGATCTCTCCACAATACCGTACATTAGAGTCACACGATCAATGATGAAGATGTCTCGCTGGTCAATAAAAAAAAAAAGATATTTTGTTCCATTAAGAAAGTGGGCATGTTTCTAGAATAAAAAGATCGTACATAAGTCAGATGATCGCATAACAAAGTGAACTCGCTCTGATACCAAATGAAAGCTTAAAACCTAGGTAATTATCAATTTATTAACTAATTTCGGAGTTAATTAGTGTCTAACAAAATGGTCCTAATTGTCTGATAAACTACTAGATTCCCGATCAACCAACAACTGTAATGAAAAATAGCAATAAAGAAAATTCAAAATCCAAACAGGTGCACCAAGTCAAAAAATACCAGTTATGATCATATATAATCTCTTGGGCTTTGAGTTAATGTTAAGCTAGAGCCAGTTTGGTACCGATTAAAATTCAATTAAAATTGAAAATATAATCATTATTAGTCTCACTCGTCTAATAAAAGTCAACAATAACGACTAGTTTTTCAATTTTAATCCGATTTTAATCTCTACCAAACGAGCTAATATCCAACTAATTTTATTAAAATAAAAACCCAATCCAAATTGCACATATAAAATTCTAACATATAATATTCGTTTTACGAGGCAATTTTTAACAAGAATTACTTTGAAGGATCGAGAAAAGGTAGTGGAATCAGGTTCAAGAAGTTGAGGTTTGATGCCTGGTGTATAGCAGAGAGTAGTTATTTGCTTGCTAGAAAGCTGAAAAACCGGTGGTTGGCTCCTTCTCCTCTAGTGGAAAAGGGGTTCAGGGATGTTTAAATTGGAATATTTTGGGGTGGTAGGATATGTTGGTGGCTTGGTGTGATTGGTTGGAGAAAGATGCTGACTTGTGGGGTAGATGATCGAAGAGAGTTCGATTTGTTGGAGAAAGATGCTGACTTGTGGGGTAGATGATCGAAGAGAGTTCGATTTGAGATTGTTCTTTGCATCTTGTTAGGGTTGGACATGGGTTGAATTGGATCAGTTTTTTATCCAACCCAAACACAATCAAACATGATCGAAAATCAAATCAATCCAACACAATTATTGGTTTAAAACCAATCTAACCCATACCAATCAAGCTTAAATCGGTTTGGGTTGGATGGGTCGATTTGGGCTTGAGCCATTTATGTTGGATCCGGTTATTTTTTGTTGAATTTTGACAATTTTTAAAATTTGAAACCACTTTAAACTTCCGTTGTTTTTAACATATATAAGAAATTCTTTCTGAAAAATAATGTATAAATAAGTTTGATATTATAGAGCATTTTCTTTTTGACAATTATTTTGGGATTCATTCATTTCATCATCTTGTCCTTAATTTTTAGTTGGTCGTCTAATAATTTTGCATTTGTACATAGTATTCATGCCAATCAACTTTATGTGAAAAAAGAGATGTTTGTACATTCTAAGTCCTCTATCTCCACTATTATGTCTATTTATATTTTTCATTTTAGTTATTAATTTCTTCAATTCATCCGATTGGGTTGGGTTGGATTTTAATTTATAACCCGACACCCAACGTGATCTTAATTTGATTTTCCAACTCAACTCAATCCAAGGAAATTAAAAACCATTTAGATTGTGTAGGTCGATTTGAGTAGTTTGAATTAATTTTTGTCCAACCCTACTTGTTCTTGGATTAATTTAAAAGCATAATTCCATTGCGGAAACCTTAAGGTTTAGCACACTTGGTTTAGGTAGGGTTAGGGACGAGTGGGGGCATCTTTTCTCCTCTTTCGTTTCACATATTGGGGGTTTGACAAAATGTTAGGGAAGGTGGGGGTAGTGAAACGTGAGAGAAGTGGCGGCGGTGGTGGCTGGTTGATAAGTTGCGAAGTCGTGGCGATGGTGGTGGTTTGGATGGGAGTTGTTGGGTGGAGAAAGAGATTTGGGACCGTTGACGCAATTTTTCTTTATTTACTACTTGGTCCGTAATTGGTAAAAATTAAAATTAAAAATTTAATTTAAATCAAAGTTAACAACTAATTTTAACTGCATTTTATAAGATCCACAATTTTTTCAACTACATATTTTATCTATTTTTATCAAAATTTATTAAAAACCTGATTTTAACCCTCAGCTTAGTTTCTTTCTTTTCTTATTTATTATTTAAATAGAGGGCAAAATTATCATTTTATACTAATTTAACTACCAAAATTAGGGCGGGACAAAAATTAATCCAAACCATTTAAACTGATCAACCCCTGATTTTTAAGTTCAATTGAGTTATGTTGGGTTAGTTTGAGTTGAAAAATCAAATCCGAACTAAGAACGAGGAAAATTTGGTTTTATTATTTAAAAATATGTTTGTATGTGATACTTTTTTTTGTCTTATTTAGAGGTAAAAAAATAAAATAAATATATATATATTATTAGTTCTGGTAACTTAAAAATAAACTTTGACCAACGAAAATTTGTTTAATAAAAACAGATTACTTGTAAGTAAACTAACTAGTTGGGTCTCAAGTTATGAATTAAAACTCAATCCTACGCAATCCAACCCAATGAATTTAAAAAAAAATAATCATAAAATGGAAAAAAATTCAAATAAACACAATAGTGGAGACACGAGAAGGATTTTAATGTACAAACGTCCTCTTTTTTAAATAGACTAAATGGCATTAATACTCTGTACAAATGTAGAATAATTTGACGATAAACTACAATTAAGGACGTGATAGTGAAATTAATAAATCTAAAAAAAATGTCAAATGAAAATGCTCCATAGTTTCAAACTTATTATACATTATTTTTGTTAGAAATGATTCCTTATATAGGTTAGAAACAACATAGATTTTCAAGTGATTTTAAATTTTAAAAAATTGTTCGAACTCAATAAAAAAGATAATCGAATCCAACTTGAATTGAGCCCATCCCAAACTGACCAACTCAACCCAAACTTGATCGGTTTGAGTTGGGTTGGGTTGGGTTGATTTTAGATTAAATCGATTTATTGGGTTGGGTTTGAGTTAGATACCGGTCCAATCCAACTCACACCCAACCCTAACCAAAATGGGCAAAAGTCATGATATACAATCAAGTGAACAGTTAAAGATATTTGATGCTAACAAAATGTTAGGGTTAGATGACTAACAATTTGCAAAGGTTGACGATGAAAAGTGCAAAGTTCTAAATTAAAAACAAGATATAAATGAATGAAAAATAATTAAAGAGTATTTGTAGACTCCTCAAAACTTGTGGATAAAAGGTGATTTAAGTGCATGTAAACATGAGCCAGACATAGGTCAAAATTTAAGTGATATAAATCGTGAATCCTACATTCAACATAAACTAAAAAATAATGTTATCTAACATCACATATGTTGTACACTAGTCTAGATGGTGTTATGCTATAGACTTAATGAAATGTGAAATTAAACGATTCATTTAATTATATTTCTCATTGGATGTCACTGTAGTATTATCTAGACTATTGTTATTAAATAGCAAGTCCAATTAGGTTGGGCATGGGGTATGGTTGGATTGCGTTGAGTTTTTATCTTACTCAAATTCAATCCAACATGATCGGTTTAATCTAAAATTAAACCAACAAAATCAAATTATTAGTTTAAACCCAACTATGGTCGGTTTGGGCTCGGTCTCGATTCAAGTTCAATCTAGTTATTTTTTGTCGAATTTAAACAATATTTAAAGTTTAAAACCACTTGAAAATCTCTGTTATTTTTAACATATATAAAGAATTCTTTCTAAAAATTAATTTATAAATATGTTTGAAACTACGGAGAACTTTCTTTTTATAATTTTTTTGTAATTTATTCATTTCATTATCACGTCTTTAATTTTTAGTTTATCGTCAAATTATTTTGCATTTGTACATAGTATTCATATCAATTAGCCAATGTAAAAAAAGGGGGAACATTTGTACATTCTAAATCATTATCTTATTTTAACTATTGTGTCTATTTAAGTTTTTTTTCATTTTAAGTATTAAATTTTTTAATTCATCAAGTTGAGTTGATTTGAATTTTAATTCATAACTCGAGACCCGACCCGACCTCAAATTTGATTTTCCAACACAACTCAACCCAAGTGAACTTAAAAAAACCAACCCAAACTGGTCGGTGTGGGTTGGATTGGTCAGTTTGAACGGTCTGGGTTGGTTTTTGCCTAACCCTAAGCCCAATCATTACGTGTGTTTTTAGAGTAATATTATTTAACCTTACTGGAGTTATACTCACAGCGTATGTGGCGCTAATGTGACATTAAGGGTACGTTTGATTATAAGCATGAAATTTGTATGGAAAGAAAATATTTTCTATGCAATTGAATTGCCTAGAAACTATTTACATGGAAATTGTCAATTA
>CAIGRR010119265.1:0-12171 GCA_903798365.1 Fraxinus sp. 1973-6204 | reverse complement strand
AAGTTTTTAAGTAAAAAATGTAGATTTGACATAAAAATAAAATAAAACGCGAGCCGGCTCGGTTCGGGCTCGGCTCGGCCCGCTAGGCTCAGGCAGAAAGCTCGGGCCGAGCCTCATTTTTTTTGGCCGGGCTCGGCTCGGCTCGGGCCAAAAAAAGCTCGGGCTAAAAAAGCTCGGGCTCGACTCGAGCTTTTTTTTTCCGGCTCGGCTCGTTGCCACCACTAGTCATGTGAGAGAAAACTCTCTATCAGGCCTGGTAGAGGAGTTTTACTCTTAAATTTATCAAAGATTCTTGGTTCATAAATTCTTGGGGACTTAATTGAAATTACTATATTTTTATAATAGCTTTAGTTGCAAATTATACATGAGAGGGTATTTTAGGAAGTTTTTCTTTTTGGAATTCTCCTGGGAGTGAATAGTTCTGGTAGAATGAAATTTTCCAAAAAATAATTATTTATTTCAAATCTTACTTTTTAACCATAAGNTTTCCAAAAAATAATTATTTATTTCAAATCTTACTTTTTAACCATAAGTAAATTTTTTAAAGTTTAGCATCTTGTCAGAAACAACCAGATAAATCCATCCAATACAAATGAAAGGTTTGAATAATAATACAACTTTATTCTTAAAGAAAAGTAAAACAGACAAGCAATAACCTAAAACATTAGCATAAAACAAGAAATACAATAAAACATGATATTTTTCATGTCTATACAAAGCAAAGATCCAATAGTGGTTAAACTAATCACTTAACCTATTTCTTAATCGAACCTCACTAATAACGATCGACCATCTTTTCCAATTTTATGTTCTCGAATCAATTCATCCTCAAGCAACACTAATGATGCTGCTTTCTCCATTTTTGAAGTTTGACATCACCTGGAATACTGAGTGCCCCCTATCCTGACCAGACGACAATGACAAACTCAAAGACAATGGCGATGGCCCGGTTGGGACATTCTGGTTAAGATCGATAACTGTTGAGGTAGTTGTCATGGGAAGAACAGAAGCTGGATGAATGAGTAGGGCAGATGAATTACTCATTTGATCACATTGGCTGAGAGGGAGATTTTCAATTGGATTTTCAACTTGCATTGGTAACAAAACTGGGCCAATGGTCACCGAGAAAGGCACGACTGGGAATCCACTGATGTTGGAACTTTCTGGCGGGGGTAGAGAGATTGGCTGCAGAACTGGCTGGGGTGTGCTATCTTGATGGGTTTTACACTCATCCATTGGCATTGCAGTAACCTACGCAATACAGAACAGAACTTAAAAGGTCATGCATGTATTATTTATACAACATTCGAGACATAACAATGATGACAATCTAAGCCTTGTAAATTTGAAGTTGCTAAAAAAATTCTTTTTTGTCTCATCAACGTGAACCTCTTCAACCACTTTTAGGCCTTGATTGGGATAACTTTAGCTTCTATTTATACTTCTTTTTCCTTCGACTTTACTTAGGAAGCCACCTTAAACCAACTTCCTCTAAAAGAGAACAGGTCAAAAGCAGCATCTTATTCGAAGCTTAGCTTTTCAAAAGCCATACTAAACAGGCCAAAGTATCCTTCGCTTAATTGTCACACATATTTGCTTTATATTTCACTTTTTTCTTTATTAGTAGTGATTTAGAAGAAACGAGTGGAGAACAACAGTGCTTAGCACTCACAAAGTTCCTTTTCTCACTTTTGGCCTAAGAAGATGACTTGTGTGTCTCTCAAGAAGTATGGAAAATACAAACTTTTGGAGAAAGTGTTATCTGCAGCACATTAATCAAAATAAAACAGCTTGAAATGGACTAACCAAAAAGAAACATCAAACATTAGATCCAAGTATATTTTCCCATAATACGTATATTGAGAATTTTTTTCAATCAATAAAATTACCGAGTCAGTTGTGATGTCGAATAGGCTAGAACGGCGGCGACGTCGATTGAGGTTACTTCGACGGAGAAAGTATTTTTGGGCATGGCTGGCAACTTGGGTTGGCGTACGAGTCTTGACATAATTTCTAGAGATACCCCTCCAGTCTCCTTTTCCAACCTTCTGTAATCCAAGGAGGAATAGCTTGTGTTCTTCCTCTGTCCATGGCACTCCTATATACAACAATCCCAAACCAACAAGAAGCGGATCAAAATCAATTCAGCAAACATTACTAACCCTCGTTCCAATAAATATGAGAGATTTGACAAAATTTTACACTTTTCATAAACCTACCACAACCCTATCTTCTTTAACCGAGTTTGGGACTGAGTACAAAAACCACAAGTGGAGATCTAAAATCATTAGATACCAACCATAAATCAAGAAATAATATATTATTCTGTTCAATAACCAATCAGGCTTCCTTAATCTAATAATCTTCGTGTATCTAGAAATTCAGTTTAAATTTGAAAAACGTGATTTTCCATCAAATTCAGATTAAAATCTTTTGTGAAAGATAGTCTACTAGCTGTGCAACGTATCGTTCATTTAAAACTTGAGAGATTTTCATATGACAAATCAAAAAATCCAAGGCCAATTCATGAAATCTATATAATCACAATCGGTGATCCTTAAAATGGAAGAATATAATCAATATAAATCAAATATTCTACAATTCATAGTTCATAATTCACAAATTCAAGTAAAAATATTTATTCCAGATCTATGATTAAGTGATTATAACTGAACAATTAAAAACAGATCTAACCTCGTTTACGCTCACGACTCCCACCAGCCGGCTGCAGCGCGGCGTCATCGGCGGAAGCATAACAGGTGGTGGCGCCACCATCCTCCACCGCCGCGTTCGAGTTCTCATTGACGTTCTGATTGTTATTGCTAACAATTCGCTGATAATCAGAAAGATTATTCATACTGACGCTCTTCCTCATGGGATCAACTTTTACTCTGACACCAAACAAAACAATTTCTCCAGAACCACCACCGCTGACGGTGGCGGACGGTGGATGATGCTCGCCACACGCCGGAGACATATTTGATTTTGATTTGCTAAGGATTAAAGGAATCAATAGAAATGATAGAAATGATAGAGGGAGCAGATAGTGGAGTGGGTCTTTATATTGTGATGAAAAGGCTTTGTGAGATGTGATGGCCGTACAAACAATAAAATATCACCATACGAAAAGGAGATTGGTAGGGTGGGATGGAAATTTCATTTTGCTCATAAGTTGTCTACTTAAAAATAAGTAACTTAAAATTAAATTTCATACTTTGGCTGGGGCCGATCGATGCTTTTATTCTAATAAATAGTAATCTCGTTTTTCAGGATGGCAAGTGGGTCGAGTGGCTTCCTGTCCCGCTTGAAAGTTGTTTAAGTGGGGACGAAATGAACGAGAACCAATTTATGTTTCCTTTGATTTTGTGCATCATAATTACTCGTATATGGCTATCCTCGAAAATCAGAACTTGAGTATTAAACTTGTTTTCTTTCAAGAGAGGATACATATTGGATGGTATGTAAAACTATATTAATATTAATCATTTAGCCGATAGTTTACCCTAACCTTTCTTCCACTCAATCGATCTATATGCTCTAACACAGTATAATACAATATGAGCCAATGGAATGCAATGGGATAAATGGTATCGAAATGATTGAATTTCTTCATTATACAAAAAGATAAAAATTCGATCGATCGCTTTCTCCTTATCTTCAACTATCATTTTCCAACTTTCATTTCCCTCTTACAAAAAGTGGGATAAGAATTTTGATGCAAGTAAAAAGTTGTGGAAGAAGAATTTCACATGGTAGAGGATTTTTTTTTGTTTTTTTAAGGTTACTTTATTTAAGGGTGATTAATGGGACACTTGGCGATTAAACAACGGTTCTATCCGAATCTTTTCCAAGTATTATCCCTTCTCATTGAAAACCTCAATAGACTCCTTTCTTCTCATTGGCCCACGAGGCCCAATGATAAAACCATCCAATTCTTTTTTAAAAAAAAAAACAAAAATCACTTAAATTCAACAAAAATGTTATTCATCCCTACTGGAGTTATAACCCTATTCTAAGTGGCTTTAAATAATAGGTTAAACGAAAGGTGAAATTAAATAACTTATTTAATTTCACCTATCATTTAATTCCACATTAACGTCACCTAGACTGAAGTTATAACTTTAGTGTGGATGAATATCATTGCTCTAAATTCAAATGAACAATAATTTTAAAAAATTAATTTTTTTCCCTTGTCGTTCTATTTGATATCGCATAGCAAATATGTATTATGTATACTACTTGATATTTGTTCATGAAATAGGTTGGATGATATGAATAATATTAAGACAATATTTGGTACACATTAAAATTTTTATTTTCATTCTTTTATTCATTTTCGACCACACATTATTCAATAAAATAATATTTTTCATCACATCAATAATTTTTTCTTCTTTTTCAACCACATATTCACCATCACATCACCCAAAAAATACATTCTTTCCATTTTAATGTGCATCAAACAGGGNTAAAATAATATTTTACATCACATCAATAACTTTTCCTTCTTTTTTAATCACACATTCTCTATCAATCTACTATTCCAGAATACATTCTTCCAAAATAATGTGGTTCAAACACATCATAAATAAAATATTTTATAGTTTATGTTTCAAAAATAAATGATATTATCTAAAATCAGTGATGTTAGAACATCAATATTGATGACTACCATTTATAAGTTCAATTAAGTGAGTCATGCGACTTTACATTTGAAAAGAATAATGCTATTTAACTCATCTAGGGTTATAACCCCAGTCTATGTGGTGTTAGTGTGACAATAAATGATAAATACAATTAAATGAGTCAATTAATTTCACATTTCATTTAGTCTATCACCTAACATCACATAAATTGAGATTATAATTTCAGTGTGCTGAATAGCATTATTCTTTAAATAATATATCACTTAATGTCATTTAATGGTCACCTAAATGCTAAATCGATGATGAACATTAATGATAATGAACAACGTTACTCTTAAAAAATGATATGTACATGGGGACATCACACGATAATAAATGGTTAGGTAGTCATCAACTGAAAATATTGTCTTAGTTAACTAATTAATTAATTAATGGTCCACTCCCTATTAATTAAAAGGTGTTGACATTTTTCTTTTTCCAATATTTTGAATTGGATTAGTGACATAGGAATTATCCCTCTTGTATTTTAGAGGTGTTAAAGCGTGGCAAGTTAGAAGTCGAGTAACTATTTTCTCGTTTGAATCATTCATCGACTTGTACGAATTGGCTCACAAGCTTGTCGGCTCACCATAATGAATAAAATATGCAATTCAAGTGGAAAAAAAATACTCTCCACCAAGGAAAGAGCTCGTGGGGGCAAGTCGAGCCACATTTTAGTTGAGCGAGCCGGCTTGCACTCAGCTCGAACCATAGTAGAACGCAAGTGGGCTCACGTCATTTAAATCGTATTGTATTTAATGTACAAGTTTTATTTAAAATTTTGTAGTATATAAATAAAATATTTTTTTTATTGTAGATGTACTGAGATAATACCAATTAATTAGTTTTTAACATACCTTTTGTTATATAAACTAATAAATTTTTTTTTATGTTAAATTACAATTGAAGAAGTCATGGCAACAACTATTCCCTTGTCTGACAAAGCTTTTTTAGATTATAGACTAGTGAGTTTGATGAAATGTACGATTAAAAAGTTAATAAAAGTCGTGAATTCAATAAAATATATAATTAAAAATGAATTCTGACCACATATAATCTCAAAAATAAAAATAAAAAATCATGATACACTGAGGATATTTAACATGATATTCTTAATGATTTTTGGTAATTAATAGAATAAGTCCATAAGATAAATTGAGTACGAATAGCTCTCTTCACATACTAGTTCATGTTTTTTCCTTTTTTTTTTTTTTTTTTTTCGAGCTACTACTACATGCATGTCTTGAAACTTTTCCTCCACGTCGACAGTGTTTTTATTCAATAAATACTTAATTTGAACTGTACAATCTAAATTTAGACCATCAGTAAATCAACAATTGAACGATGTTTCCTAAAGAAAATATGTTCAACAACCTTAGAAATCTTCAATTGATTATTTGTATTTTGTAGAAAGACACATTGTTTAAATACTCTCCAAGAGTTGTGCACGAAAGCTTATTAAATTAATCCAATTTGTGATTACAATAATGCAATTATTGTGGTATCCTTTATATGCTAAAAGTTGGCTGAGATATGCTTTTCTATTCGCTTTTATTTTATTCCAAGCTATAATTTTTATAAAGCTAAGAAGTTGATATATTGTAGCCGTACATAAAAACCATACGTATAGGTCCATGGATAATGGACAAATCATTCTCGTTGCTTCTATAAATATCATTCGTTTAGTTAATTATAAAATGACGTTAGAGTCCGATTTTTCCTTTCTTGCTGACATGACAGTATATAGCTTCAATACTTGTAAATGTGACGAGATTATCCTCCTCATTGTGTCATCGCTGACACAGTCAAGTTCAAAATTCTTGATGAGAGTGTAAGAAATATGAGTTATTCCACTCGTCTAGGGGAATAACTGTCAAAATTCATATAGGTGCTGCACGACAACACTTGTATGATTGCTTCTTTTTTTTTTTGTCAACTCCCAATGATAAAATGCCACATACCCTGTAAAATCAGTGGCACTGTTTCCCATGTACACCAAACGTGGCTCGAGAAATATAAAAGATGAAAAATATGAAAAGAATGTGTTAGGAGATAATCGAGACTTCCACCTTCTATATAGATGACGCGACTTAAAGGCCGTTATGTACAAAGAAACTCATATTCTTATTTGTTTTTGAAGAATGTTAAAGAGAATATAGGAAGTAGTGTCCCTTGACAATGTTTCCCCTATGACGTATATGCAAGGAATGTTGTCGACCTGGGGCAATCCTTGGGCGGTCAACCTTGGTCGAGGACACATTGGTCTCGCAATGTTCTCTACATTTTTTTTTTTTATTTTGGAACGAAAAAATCTAAGCATTTTTTTTTTACTTGGGTGAAACAAATTAAGCAAACGTATGCTTTTATTTATTTGAAACGTGCAAATTAGTTTAGCAAGGAAGATTTATGATATGTATATTTTATATACTTAATTCGGGGCTTGAAATATTGATATTTGGTAATTCTCTTAACAAAATGTATTCTAAATTATTGTATTTAATGTTATATAGGTAAAACTCAATGGTTGAACGAGGAATTGGAAGAAACAAAGGAAAAATTAAGGAAAAGTGTGAAATCAAAAGTATGTGGACCAATTTGCAACAATAGGATAGTTGACTCAAACCACAAAACGAAGATCAAATATGCAAAATGTTCAATTGGATGCAATTCGAAGTCAAGTGAGTGAAATATAGCCTAAATATTCTCACAATTCAACTTCCAGCCAAAAACATTATACTTTGAATTTTTAGCAAACATTTGAATTAGATAAATGCTATTTCTAAAATAATTATAGCCATTTGAGTTATCTTTTCAACACAACTTGAATAATCTCAATCGGGTATCGGGGAGATAAAGTTATGACCAAAATAATGAAAGCTGCAGACAATAATTGGCGCGTGTGTGAGCAATTCACGGTGCTTGTGCAAGACCCTATTTTTACCAACCCGAGAGCAATTCATCCTGCCTACACGTGCGAGGGCTATTTTTGCAAACAAATCATCAGTTTCCTTTTCGATTCAAACTCAACTTGGCAAGGATTTTTACAATATTTTTGACCTAAACTCGACCCCTGTATATACCTAGACATTTACATAAACTTGGACATCTCATATACATTTCATATATTCTATCAATTTTCATCATAAAAGAGGGATAGAATCATAAAATGTGAGAAGATTTTAAAAGCGAAGTTCAAGAACCTATCAATTAGAGATTAAACATGGGATTTGTGGAAAAAGAAGCGAAAAAATTATTGAAATTTTATCGAGATTGCTCAGAAGAAATTCAAGAATATCAAGATTTATTTTAATTCATTCATTAATTCACAATTTCAGGTGATGTTATATACATTTAACATGATTTCTTATAATTCCAATATGTTAAACTAGTTTTATACATTATTAGAATGAGATGAACTCTTGTTATGATATTTTTAATTTTTATTAATTATTTTGACTTTAATTTGGTTTTGATTTGTGAATTTTTATTATCGTTTTATCGTTCTTTTCAATTGCTTGATCACCAATTGAATTGTTAATAAATTTTATTGTTATCGATAGAGATAATAATGTTTAATACCTCTATACTCTATATGGTTTCAATAAGTGTTCTAACATTTGTTAATGCATTTACTATATTTGTATCTTTTATCGAAAGATAGAAGTGTCACATGAAGGGAGTATATTTGATCGCTATCGAGAAATATTTTCAATTAAATTAGGAACATTGACCAACATGAATGATTTCACATTGTCACTTTAATTGTTATACTAAAAATGAAATAATATGAGGAATTCGACATCTTAGCAATGCATTTCACAAATTTGAAAAATACATTTACTTGCTTTAACTAGGTTAATTGATAATTTTGGTATTAGTATAGAAAAATCAAAACAACTTATTTGTTATTCGATTAAAATTGCAATTAATTTTAACCCAGTTAAACACATAGTTCTCGTAAGTTCAACACTCTATTTATCATCATATTAAAGGGTCAATTTCACACACTAAAGGAGTTTATTAAAGATTATTTAGCACTAGGATAACATTAGGTAGAAAAGTTTCTAAATTGTTAATTAGTGCATTGATTAATTAAATAATTAACAATAACCCTACACGTGATGTGTTTCTAACTTCTCAATTGCGCAATTTTTAATTCGATAACTTTTACTTTCTTTCTACTTTTTTTTAGCTTATTTTTTTTTTTTTTGTAAAATGTTCGAATAAGACAACTCTAGAGCATGGAGCACGAGAAATCGATTTCTTGTTTAATTAATTGATTGAGATATCGAAAAAAAAATTAAAATAATTCAATATGATATTTCACCTATCCCGACTTGGATTTTTCTTTTTTCGCATAAAATATCGAGAAATTTAATATTTTAAAATTAGACTTTCTTTTTTTAAATACTTATTATAATGAACTAGTTTTAAATTTATTTAAGACATGAGATTTACCATATCCATCTTTTATGGATATGTTGGTTTATGTCTTGTTCTACTATATTATTATTTTTATAAATTAATAATTGTTTGAGATTTGTTTTGTATGATCCAAACTTTTAAGGATTTCTTGGGGATGCTAAATGGTGAGAATATAGAGATAAAATTTTAACATCAGGGTGTGTTTGATTCACATTTTTTAGGAGAATATGCATTTTTTTTATGTGATGGTGAATATGTGGTTGAAAAAGTAGGAAAAGTTATTGATGTGATACAAAATATTATTTTATTGAAGAATGTGTCATGTGTGGTTGAAAATGAGTAGAAGAATGATAATGAAAATGAGAATGTGGCTCAAACAACAGCTCGATTCAATAGAGAATTTGTTGTATATTTATATATGCGGGCTAGACGTGTAAACGTAAATGAGAGGTTTTAACTTTTAACACCTTGTTTGGTACAACATGACTTGACTGGAGAAGTCGGTAGAGCTCGCCTATGCATATATTTTATTTTTATTTATACTTTTTTTATATAAAAAAAAAAACCCTCCAATTTTTGGGTAAGTTAATGTATAGGTAGCAATAATAGAAGAAACAGTAACTACATGTAAAACAAAAACTATAGTTCCCAGAAAGGAATTCAATGAATTTTCCCCACATATTTGACGTGAAAAGATGGTGCTAATTAAAGATTAGATTAGGTTTTGTGATATGACATTTGAGTTTATGTTTGCCTCACTAAGTGCTTCTTTAATAACCCAATTTAGAATAAAAGTGGAAGCATTTTGAAGAAAAGCCCTGCATAAAGAGTAATCTAATGAAAAGTATTGGACATCAATAATGATGATTACCACCATGAGTTTGGTAATTGAAGTGAGGGAAGATGAAGGTAATCAACTAGTAATTGTTCAAGCCATTAATTCTACATGTCTAATTTCTTGTCGAGTCTAAGTGTCAATTGAGTCGTGCTTGATTAGCATGGTTTGATTTTGAGATTGCTCGATACAACCTTTTTAAGTCGTAGAAGACTAAAGTGAATGTATATATCAAATCGTGCTTTGGAATGGTACATAATAGTCCATTGATACAGTCCATGTTCTATCAGGAGTCGAGATCACACATTCATTTTGGATATTTTTACGTATTTTTTCGTCTAGAGTAATGGGCTCGATTAGAACGACTGGACATATTATGACATCCTCTCCGATGTATCTCAATTAGAATATAAGTAAATCAATACGTCTTTTCCATGTGGAACAGTGGAAGGGGAAAAAAATAACTCAATGAGGAATGGGTAACTGAAAAATCCTATTAACCACAGCTTTTTGCACACTTAAAAAAATAAAATAAAAATTCTAAACCGCATAATACCATTGACAAATTTCATAGCATGTTTCTTTTTTCTTTAATCATGTTCGACCTTATTCGATGGTCCCACTAAAGATGCTCTAATATAAGTTTGATACTCCAAATTATGATCAACTCTAGTGAAAAACAATCATAAAACGACAATCAACCATCCATTTTTTTTTTTCACACTACATGACAACCATCCATCCTTTTTCTTATTTCTCTCATTCGAGATTGCAAAGGAGCCCACCATCAACACCTTCTTGAAATAGATCTGTTTGACTTTTTTATCTAAACAAAAGTGACAAAAGCATTAATTTGACATGAATGGATGTGGGTGGACATTTTACTAAAGTTTATTATTCTCATCATAGTGTTGGTGTGGGATGAGAGTTCGAAAGTTTGAATTATATGTCACATTAATCAAGATTATAAAAAACAATTAACAATTTCCCAATATCATTTTTGTCCCCCCATGATGTCTTGCTCCAAGATGGATTAAACTATAATTTTTTGACCATATATATTCTCTTGGAATTCTCCATATTTTTTTAGTACTGCAAATTGCAATAATATAAGCAGAAACTATGAATCTACCCACTCCAACAAAAAATAAAAATAAAAACCACTAATGGATAAACAAATTGCAACAAGGATATATGATATGATTAAGGGCATCTAATTTCATACAAATAATAATTTAACCAGAGTTAAGTCTTAAAGTTGTAGGCACTAGCTGTCAAAATCACATGGTGGTTAGTCTAAATAATCTCACTCAAAACCAATTATTTGTCATAATTATTTATCTATTTACTTATTTTTAAGTAGATGGGGTCAAATCATTCATCATCTGACAATCCCAAACGAGCCAAGAATGGAACAATTTTTTTCCAGCAAATCTCTCAACTCAACTGATACCGTCGATACAACTTTTGTTGTGTACGATTTATACCGATGAAGACAATAGAACATTGAAGATATACAACTTTCAACATCTGCACGAAAATCGATATCCTCCGAGGAAAACGGAAAACGAAGTGTACACGTAGACGTATAATCTTTAGGCCATTTATCGTTGTTCTATGAAATCAAATGCACTTCTAAGGAACCATGAAATTTATGAATCCAACACTGTAATCTTCGGTACATTGTCACAAACTGAAAATATTTCACCTCATAACAACACAAGTAGCAAAAAATCCAGTCAAATGATACTTTTTATTCAGTTTGATAGTGATACAATGCAAACTACCTACTGATGGTACAGAATAAACCCGTGCTCGATTTCTGTAATGGAATTCTATGTCGTGGTACTTTACATTAATCCCCGTTGAATATCATCCTCCCATGTTCCGTGTACGATATACATTTCTATGTAAAAAACGTAATTTACCCTGCTTATAGATATAAATACATTTCGAAGCTTTAAACTGCCTGCTAAAGAAGGAAGATCTTTGATGTGAAAATTATAGCAAATAATTTACATTGTGGGATATTTCATTGCATCTGCAAGTCTGGACGCCGAGAAGATGAAACTCTACCTTCATGAAAACCGTCCCCAAGATTCAGTGATAGATCGTTCCTCATGTCAAAAAGTTGGAGGTTCGATGGTGCTCGATGAAGATGCATGGCAAATGTCAATAACCACTGCAATCAACCGAACAAGTCTGGGAAGGACCACATTATGAACC
>CAIGRR010119257.1:0-13944 GCA_903798365.1 Fraxinus sp. 1973-6204 | reverse complement strand
TACTATTTCAACTAATTGTCAAAATGCCAAGCATATTTAAATTACTTATTTCACCTTTTAATTATGCGGTGTACACTGTTTTCCATATTTGTCATCCATGCCATATGGTATTCTTTTGCTAATACAAATCATACAAACTTATGTTGTGGCAGGTACCTGAAAATATAGATGGACCAGTACTCCAGGTGCTCGAATGTCTGAGGTCTCTGCATGTAGGTCTATTTGACAGGAACATCCTGTTTGGGCAGGAAAAAATAAGATTTGTCGTGCATAGTTATGTTTTCGTAGACAATAATTGAAATCTTTTTTATAGTCGAGGAATTTGTGGGTAGCTGCATTTTTACCTTTCATATTTTATGTCTACATGGAGCTTGATTTGTGTTGATCTTATTAGTTGTTAGAGTTCATGGATTTTCTGCAGCATTCAAATGTTATTTGCTGCCGGACACTTGGACATCTTTTTCATTAGAGAATTGTACAACTGAGGATCCAATTAAATTTTGGTTATTCAGCACTGCCCAAAGCCCCTTAAAACTTTTGTTGTCTGTAAGAGCTGTCATTAGGGTATAATTCTTCTGAACCTCTCATTGCCAAGCCCAAAAAAAGGCATTTGCTCAGAGAATTAACACGTAGGTCTTGTCTTCTTAAGCCGAAGATGAATATGCTCATTCGTCTTGCAGAGAAAGATTTAACCTAGTGGTCTAGTGGAGGACTTTAAGGCTTTAATCACTAAGAAATTTTCTTATGTGCTAGCTGTGGATAATCATACAAGGGTCTAATGAAAGGTACCTGATGATGGATACACTGTTGTATTGTAGTTTTATGATGGCAAACAAGAATCTTGTTCTCGTTGGTCCATTGTCCCTTCCCTGCTTTAAGTCTAAACTCAGTTCGGGAAAAGTTCACTAGTTCAAAAGGTCTACAGGTGGTGAGAACCATTCGATGTGGGTATAACTACGATTCTATTATCAGCTTATCTGAAGGCAAATTTGTAGTCCTTTCAAATTTAACTACCCCACCCAACTTTATAATAACACAACAATTATTTCGTATGGGATAGGAAATTGACTCAGGCAGAGGCAATCAGCAATATATTTAAAGTTTTGGGGTTGCCTTCAACAGGCATGGTATCCTATGCTTATAATAGACATCAACAACTATACAAGAATCCAATACAAAATGTCTAATATTAAGGCGCATAAATCAACCACCATGCTAATTTGAGAATAATAACATTCCCTCTGGCGTGTTTGTCGAACACAATTGTGATGTGTTTAATGAACAGTATTAAACGGTGCAAGTTAAAAAATAAAAACACAAGTCCAAAAAGGCTGGATTAGACGAGTAAGAAGTTCTACTCCGGCTCGAAAAAAATCTCCATGACAAGGAGATCAATTTTTATAGCGCATTTTTAATGCAGGAGCATGCTTGAAATGGTATTGGACTTGTGTTATTTGAAAACAACGCAAAAGCGCTTTCGTAAGATGTCCATCGAAGTGAGATCCAAATGGAGTGGATTTTCAGGTCTGATTTTAAGTGATATACGGTTGCACCTCACCCATCAGCTATAGCTTTTGAACAAAATGGTTGCATTTCACTAAATTATTTCAACTCAAGAATTGTTTAAATACAACTATTATGTCACATAAACTACTAAAAGTTATGTTGGAGATCAACAACCATAATAAATTCTAAAAAGTAAAGATCAACGACGAATTTCTTTATTTTTTTCTAAATTCTATCCATGCATCTAGTTCCGCCTACCAAACAAACCGCCTTGTGTGAAATCACCTAGGAATAAAGTGGATCTCTTTTGTTGGGGTGATAAAGATAATTGTAGGCAACTTGACTACTCTTCTTATCTTTTGCTTATAATATGAGTAGACTCGGATCAAGTACAGAACCTTTAGTGCACTTCCACTGTACCCAGAAAATGCCCACTACATGCCGAAAGACTAGAAAAGAAGCCCCAACATGAAGACACCCACGTAGATACTGATGTTCCCAAAAAAAACTAAGGAAAACTGGTCACCATACCCCCCAAATCTTCTTCTATTTCCTACTTTTTATCAACCATTATTGCCAAGTCTGTAGACCCCACCACTTAAGAATAATATTACAACTAATATGATATATTTCTGCCACCATTCCCGGCAACATCTATATTCTGCATCAAAGCTTATCAATCACTTACATTGTTATTTTAGGGAAAAACTATTTCTTGGTGGAGTCCATCCTCTTTATATTCACACCTACCTCATATAGAGCAAAAATAGAGAAAAAGGTAAACCAAAAAAGTAGAAATGTTAGATCAAGAATAAGAGCATATATTCATTCATGAATACGTGAAGGAAATAGAACAAAGATAACTGACCAAAATTCTTTGTCATAAAAGAGAATATCAAACATAACCTAAAATAGCCGTGTCATGGCAGGCAATCCAAGCAAGTTGTAAGAGAGAAAATGGGATTTGTCGTAGGATTATCGACATTGTTTACTTTTAACTAATCCAATAAAAAGCCTTTAAAGTTGATGTTGTTTCAAAGAGATATAAAGAGGACAATGAGAAGTGGGGAATCTAAAGCTTGACAAAGGCAAAAATGAAAGATGACATAAGCTTTTCTTTTGAAACAACTAAGCATTACTTGGTGGGGACAGTGAACTAACATATGATAAGTTCAAGATGTCCGATATCACTTCCTCGTGTCAATCTCAATTTATTCTCTCCCTTTCATGTGGAACCATTTTAAGAGTCAAGAAAGAAGGATTCAATATAGTCTCTTCATCTATTCACTGTACTTCTACCACTAAGAATCAAGAAAAGAAAGCTTATCAGGCAAAAGAAATCTGCAGCTAGCACAAATAGATGGAAACTGAAAAAAATAGCGATCGAGGAGAATGGTTGAATTTGAGCCTGGGAAGGGATCCATCTCAAACGTTAAAAGACTCGGAGTCACAATCAAGACCTCCTTCTACGAAGGTTTTCTCGTGTAACTTCTGCTTGAGGAAGTTCTACAGCTCACAAGCATTGGGGGGTCATCAAAATGCTCACAAAAGAGAAAGAGGTGCAGTAAGAAATTACCAGTGGCACAGGATGGCAATGATGGCCCTACCTATTCATACTTCCATGATCAGATCACTTGGCGTTCGACCTCACTCACTTGTGCACAAGCCAGGCATGGCTCAACCGCTTGGAGGAAGATTAAGTGAGAATAGTACTGAATTTGGAATACAACATCTGTCCAACCACCTGGAGGAAGCAGTAGATTTGCTGTGGCCTGGAAGTTTTCATTTGGATTCAAACCAACCAGAGCAGAAGTCACCGAGTCCAAACAAGCTTGACCTGAATCTCAAACTGTAATTATCCTATTCGTATTATCCCGATTGGAATTATTCATTATAAGTCACTATTTAAAGAGTGTGAGCATAACTAGGTACAGCAATCCAAGAGATGTGCGCTATCATAAAGCAGGACTAGTTCCGGAATTTCCTCCTCTTGTCTGAAAGAGATTTACTGTTCTTGGTTTATTATGTAGTGCCTAAGGCCTAAATTTACTTGCTTTTTATATGATTCTAAGCACGTAAATAACACCTGAGTACTTTTTTCGATCATGTTTATGCTTATTATAGAAATGAAAAAGGCGTTTACAAAAAAATGTTAACCTGAATACATCTTTCAGTTCTATTCTTTGCGTCTCCATTCTACTCATACACGGGAGCTAGACTGAACTATTTCAAGTAATAAGGCAGGTTACTAAATGATTCATGATACTAACTACAGTCATCTGTTTAGGAATATCTTCAATTGTAAAGAGTCTGTTTGAGCCATTTTTAGATAAAAATGCATTTTGAAATAATATATTGTTGGAAAATAATATTTTGAATTTACGTGTAATATTATTTTATTGAAGAATGTATAATTAAAATTAAGAGAGAAAAAAATGTATTGTACTTTGATCCTCAACTTCAAAAAAATGAGCATTTACATCTTCAACCCTTCAATTTTATAACAGTTGAGTCCCTAATGATTTTACTTATTTTCGATTGACAAGTCAATTTTGTTAAATATTTTTAAAAAGCTTTGATCAGTTAAAGGAAAAAAATTAAAAAGAATAAAAACCAATTGTTGCATTTACTTAGAAGGAACATATGCATGAATCCAGAAGAACATAAGTAAAAATAACTGGTACTGAAATCATAATGCTTTATTCATAAAGATGTACAAGTGTGTTTCCACAGCATAATTACCATATCCTATATTATAGTTTGCAGAATACTAGCCAAACTATTGATGAATAATTGTTTTTCCCTACGAAGAAACAAAAAGGGTGCTTTTGTTACCAGGCTTTACAAAAGATTCAAACCAAGTGGAACTGAAAATTTTCCTGCATTGCAAGAAAATCCAACAAACTTTAGCATTAATGAACCAGCACCTAAGTCTAAGTGTAATGAGTTCTGAGTTAACTGTGAATAATTTGCAGAGGAATTTGTCTGGGTGACATTCTTTAAGAACTTTTAGATAGTCGACTTCCTGTGCACATCATCAAATTTCTTCGTACCATGCCTCAAAATAACGAGCAGGAATTTCTGAGGGCAGACACAACGATGCAACGCATTGGAACTGAAACAAGTACAATAGACTGTATATTAGATTGTTACAAGGGAATACAAATTCCAGTTAAAGCAGATTTTTAAGGCTACTTCACTGTAGTGTGACATATTAACGCTAAATGAAAAATGAGAGATACCTTGTGGTCCATGTATTTCTCTCTTACAGCACGTGTGCTTGCTCCCATTCTTAGTTGCAGACTGTGAAGTGTGAGCACACACACTTTCAATTCAGATGGTTTTAAACCTGTATATTTTTGCAGGGCCAAGTTCTGCAAAAAGAGTTCAATTCAAAATACAATTGCAATACTGAAAATCGGTGAAACAGAAAGCTTGGCATAGATACTGCTAAGTGTCAGAACTTTGAATTCAACATATCATTTCAGAGAGGATTAATTTCACTCATGAGGATTTGTCTTACCCAAGGGTGAAAGTTTGGCTTAATTATCAATCTTGAAAGAAAGATGACTGAAGCAGCAATGGTAGATGGAATGAATCGGACGCAGTGATAATCCAGTAAACTTAGTTCAGCGATATAACAACACAGGAAGTCAAATTGCATTTTTGAGTACTGGATAAGACAATTTAACATGGTTAATGATGAGTAAGAATAAAATGAGAAGCAAGAAAAGTAGAAGCATAATGATGTTAAAAGAGTGTCAGATTTTCAGCCCACCAGAGGTTTTTCTTGAGCAGCCTTGATAAAAATTCTACAAAATCAACGTAAAAGCATGTTATCAGCAACGAGAAGATATATTTGTAACCCATTGCACTGTAACTATGACATGGAGAAAATGTGTAATAAAGCAACATTACAAATATATTACAAAGAGATTTAAACCTGAGAAATGTTTTTGTTGTGGGATCACCCATTTCATAGTTTAAAAACTTCAGCACATCTCTCTCCATGTGTACAACCTGTAGTTCACCAAAAGAAAGATTTACAGCCAATGCAATATGATTTCAACCCAAGTCAAACAGCCATGAAGAAACACAACTCACGTCTTCTTTTGAGTATGAGTTGTCTGTCATGTA
This sequence comes from Fraxinus sp. 1973-6204, assembly GCA_903798365.1. Taxonomy (NCBI): domain Eukaryota; kingdom Viridiplantae; phylum Streptophyta; class Magnoliopsida; order Lamiales; family Oleaceae; genus Fraxinus; species Fraxinus sp. 1973-6204. The sequence goes on along the minus strand of CAIGRR010119257.1, from coordinate 8,301 downwards.
GCAAAACTCTTCAACATGAGGTGGACTGATTTCTTCATATTTTCTGCAGTTTTTAGTGGCTGTGAGAGAAAAAATTGCAGAAAATATACAAAATGGTCTGTTTGATAGGAAGGATCAGATTGTATTGGACAATACTAAGGAAACAATTTAAGCTAAAATGATGTATTTTATATTGTCAAGTCTTGCACAAAAGATATAATGAGATTGTAAGCATACGCTGCAAGAAGCATGCAAGATACACCAAGAAGCTGAAGCTTATTCCTGCTCAAGTTGTGGGAAGACAGATACTTGTCAATATAGTTTACAGTAAGATAAGGGGTCTCCGAAACAAGTTTGAATTCCTCTGCGACCTCAACCAACCAATCGACCAGAATCTCTCGCATAGCTGGTGTTATATCCGTCTGAACTGTCTCCATGTAATTAGACAAAGGTCTCCTCTTTGCCTCTACCTAATATTACAAACCTTTATCAGACGACTGTCTTCTGTTAAATTATTTGCAACCTCAAATTGGAACACATGCAAATTACAGTACTTGTTTACCAGCTTCACGAAGGCACAGAAAATGAGAAAAAAAATATGGGACAACATAGTTTTACTAAAAACCTATATCAGAATCATTGAGTGCAGCCACTGCTACTGATAAAAGGGATCAAATAACCACTACTGCTAGGAACTAAAAAAATTTAAACACGAAAATCCCAGATTAGCAGAAAAATTAAGATAAAATCCATAAATGGAATCATTGCCAACAAGAAACACACATGGGCATTCACAAACCCTGACATCAGAAACTAATATATGAAAACAATCATCTACTCCTAAAACGGATAAATAAGCAATAGTTTAACTCCAAAACTGAATGCACACAGCTTCAAAATCAAAAGGTCGAGTATAAATCAACAGGAAAGTCACAAGAATGGAGAGCACCAAATTTGTAATAATGCATAAGAATAAGAAGAAAATAATAAGAAAATTACCTCCAGGGAATGAAGATGCCGATACATAAGAGGAGCATGTCCATATTTTTCCGATTCATCAGTTTCTGGGCCAACGTGGAAATCAACATTCACTTCAATATCAGTACTCGCCTTTTTAGTAACCAACACCCCGAACTTCTGTTCGCGTTCAGACACGAATACGGGTTTCGGGTATTTGCTCCGAGCAGATTTTAGAGCCAACCCGGCAGCGTCGGACGAAATGTTGGTGAGCTCACCCAGCACGACTCGCTTCTTTGATACGGAAAGCCCTTCCACAGATTCATTGAGTCTTTTCTTGGATGCCCTTGTTCTGGTGGGCGTGGGTACACGGTTTTCTTGGTCGGCCATTGAAGCCCAGTTTTAGGGTTTTTGGAAATGGTAAAGGGTTTTAGCAGGTGAAGAAGTTGCTTTATTGTAATTGAGCGTGGGCGTGAGAGAGAGCAAATGGTTGAGAAATGGAACGAACGTGTATTCTATAATTTAATCTTCTTTGGTCAGGGTAGAGGTAGACATTATTATGCCGCTATTTCTACAATTTCAAAAGCTTAATTTACCGCGCGATATTGCCAGAGAAAAATGAAAGGAAAATCTACTTTTCACCCAATTCGAGCCCTTGTTTGGTCTGGATTAAAATTTGATTTTAATCTAAGTCAAAGTCAAACAATCAATATCAACCACATCTTTCATGGTCCCACAACTTTTCAATCACACATTTCAAAATTTTATCACAATCTACTAAAAATCAAACTTTAATCCTCACCAAACACCCTCAGAATCGTGTCGAGACTCATTCAAGGCTCGTTTGGCAAGACTTTTGATAAATTAAAAGAAGATTTTGAAATTCAAAATTATTTTTGAACTCTGCTGTCACATAGAGTGATATTTTATGCACGGGTAATACTATATAGCAAATTTTTTCTAAAAAATATTTTGTCCCAGTTGGATGGAAATTAAAATTAAATTTTTAGCAGATTTTGATAAAAGATCATAAAACGTGTGGTTGAAAAGTTGTGAATCCTATAAAATGTATAGTTAAAATTAATTGTTAACTTTGATACAAATTTATGTTTTAATTTCCATCAAACAGAGGCTCTGTCAAAAGTAAGGAGAAGTGTAGCATGCTGTTTTCAGTTTCAATTGTGGTAAAATATCTAAGCCCTTGTTTGCTCTCATTAAAATTTTAATACATTTTTCTCTTATTTTTGACCAAAATTTTACAATTAAAATAATATTACATATAAATAAAAAAAGTTCCTTCTTTTTCGATCACATATTCACCAAAAAATTAATATTCTAAAATATATCATTTCCAAAAATCTCATTATAATGGGAGCCGAACTGAGGGCTCAAACTTATTTGATAATATTTTTGAAAATGTTTATTTGACTTTACAAGAAATAAAAGCCATTCAATTCCTCCTTTTGATGACAACCACACACACCCAATTAACACATTATCTCCTGAAAAATGTAAATTTAGGGTGTGTGTGATGAATATTATTGAAGAAATAATGTATTTTAAATAGTGATGTGATAAAAAATATGTGGTTAAAAAGTAAGGAAAAGTTATTGATGTGATGAAAAATATTATTTTTATTGAATAATGTATGTTTGAAAATAAATTTTGAAAGAATATATTTTTTAAGAATGTGTGTCAAACAGTAACTTCCATCCTTCCAATACCAAGAGCCTGTTTGGTAGAGATTAAAATCGAATTAAAATTGAAAAACTAGACGTTATTGTTGACTTTTATTAGACGGATGTGACCCAATAACGGCCATATTTTCAATTTTAATTGAATTTTAATTGTTACCAAACACACCCCAAATATCCTTCCATCATTTACGAAGTAAGAAGTTTGTTGATTCAGAAAGAGAGAGAGAAATGAATGGCTCGATCTTTTACGACGATTTTTTCTAAGACGCTTGCGATTTCACTCATGAATTAAACATGTAATTTTAGTTCACTTTGCAATCTTATAATTTACAATCACATTCTGTAATTCTCGATTCATGACATTAGTTTATATTTTCTATTTTTTGCAAACTGAATTTATTATTTTTTATAGCGGAAAAAAATGTTCTAAGATTTACTAACATTATATATAATGTAATAATATATTTTCTACGTATTCATTTTCAATCAAATTCACACAATAAAATACTCGTCTGACACCCATTAATTTATTTTATAATTTGCTATATGATCATTTTCAACCACATTCACACAATAAAATATTATACACGTATACCAAAAACGTTTTCCTACCTTTTAACCACACACTCTCCTAAAAATACTATTTAAGGCCATGTTTGAGTCAAATTATTATCTCATTAAAATGAAAAATATATCCGTTATCCATCACATCAATATTTNAATTTCAACGGAGCCAGCATGAGCGACTCCCCTCGCCAGGTGCTAGCTCCGCTACTAAGTCTAGGTATAAGTTTGTGATATATTGGCCTTGTTTGAGCCAAATTATTATCTCATTAAAATGAAAAATACAACCGTTATCCATTACATCAATATTTAGATTCAATTTTTCTATCTCTTGTGTGGACCTCAATAACAACTATATTTTTCATTCTCATTCTACAATAATTTGGCTCAGACAGAGCCTAAAACTTATTTTTCTCAATTAATGAGAATCAAATATGCTAAAAATGTTCTACACATAAATTCAAAATTTTTCCCCACTTTTTAACCGTACATTCTCCTAAAAATTACTATTCAAAACAAATAAAAAAAGGGATTATTATCAAGTCAAATAGGGCTTAAGAAACAGTTTTTCAAAATGATAAATAAAATGTCTATTTTGCAATCTTAAAACGAACTCTCAAAATAAAATAAAATAAAATAAATAAATAAAAATTGAAAATGAATTCAAAACTAGAAACTGAAAATGCAAATCAAACGGGGACCTTATTTTTGGAGAATATGGTTATGGATCTACATGCAAATTTATTTTTAAAAAAAATGTGATTAAAAATAATTTTGAAAAAAAAAAAATTAAAGAATATGTGCCATGGCCCATGACGAATCTCAAAGAGAAGAAAGCTCTTCCATTTCTCAAAAAATTAACAAACCCCTAAAAGTAAACATCGATGCCCCTTTTATCATTTCGTCTTGTACAATTATGCTAGATTTGAAATTTTCTTTGTTCTTATTTTTTTTTTAATTTAAACTAGTAAATTATATTTTTTCGAGAGTTTTTTTTTTTTTTCCCTCTTCTTTCTTTCTGCACAAAGAATTACATCTCAAAAATTGTTTCGTCAAAATTAAACATTGTTTTTAGAGAGGTTCCCAAAAAATAAATAAATAAATTGAAATAACTTCCCCAGTTAGAAAAACAATTTTAGACGATTACAACCAAATGTAAATAGACCGCTCCAAATCCATATTCAGCAATTGCTTGCTATAGTCCGGTACCCTGGTTTCTTCTCAATTAGTTCTGCAGTTGATTATCATTAAGCTTATCCCAAATGCATCAAATTTTACATCATCAATCAACAGATTCACTGTTTGTTGTCTTCAGTCTACTACTTTTACTAATATATATCTGTATCGACTAACATATTCTACTCCTGTATTTGAGTATCAGGTGATTGATCTGTCGTACCTTCCATCTTTCTCGATTTTGGCTTTCCATACTCTCGTCCACTGGTGGTAGCCAAGTTTACAACCCCAACCGAAGAGTTGTCCTCGGTGACACTTTCTAGTTCCAGTTCAGGTCGTTTATAGTTGTCTTGTTTCAAGGAAGTGCCTTCTTTCGAATCAATTTCAGTTTTCTTCAATTTCATTTGTGGTCTATGGTTAAAGCTCCAACGGGTATTTAAAAACCATTTGCTAACCTGTATGACAAAATAGACCAATGAAATAAAGATATTTCAAATGGCAAAAGAGGAACAACGGCAAGATAAATGTATGCACCTGCTGGATTGTGAGCTTTAATTCCTTCGCCAAATTCTCCTTTACAGCTCGTTCAGGGTATTGATTTTTTCTGAAAGATTCAAGGAGTCTCTACACCAACACAGTAACCATCATCAGATATTCAACAGAAGGAATGTCTGAAATTGTATGATAATTTCCTACAGTGGAACAAACAGCTAACCCATAATGCATTCTAAATTGTTACAAGAGTGCGGGCGTTTAGAAGATACTGCATTCACATTCTATAAACAATTTCAAATAAAACATGTAATACAGGCACACGCACGCACCAGTTGGAACATAATTCCTTGCCTAAAAGGTTGAGTGGTCATATTTGGTGAACCACCTAGAATGAAATGGCCGTAGAAGATAATCACAATAGGATTCTAAATTTTTTGGGGAAACGTGTATACAACTAGTACCTGTGTTACAGCTTCTCCAAGCCTTTTAGGTGCTGATCTTTTAACATTTTCATCCCTGGAACCTGCTTCAGCTAGTGTAATGTTAGTGCCCCCATCAATTACCTTTACGCTAGTTCTTTTAGCCCCATACTCACTCTCTTTCGGGTTTTCATCCTCGGCATCCATTTCATTTTCCGCTAATGGAGTTTTGTCAGGGGACATCAAGGTTGCTTTTTCACAGTTAATCTTCCTTCTCTTTTGAGAAGGAATATCTTCAAAATCTTCATCACTCGATTCAGAAAAAGAATTTCCATATGTTTCCTTTAAAAGATACAACATCACAACATAAGCCAACCAAGGGAGGGGAGAGAGCGAGAGAGAAGTAACAAACTGTTGTACTAGAGAAACAGCGTCAAGAAAGAAAACGTGCAGCAACAGACAAAGCAAAAATAAGTGCGGGAAATTGTGAAAAAAAATATAAAAAGGATAAATTTTAAAAAAAAATAGTGTGCAGTGTAAAAGAAACTCACATCATTCAATTTTTTATAGTCCAACCGTTCTACGTGTCTTTTCCCAGACACAGGTGCATCATTGATCTCCAAAAGGTACGACAGCTCGCCTCTTAGTGATCGACTATTCACTTTACCTGCTATAGATTTTTCTTCATCAGCACCTAGCACAGGAGAAATTCCAGGTGCAGTGGCTTCATCAAGTAGAGCGCCAAGATCCTCTGAGTCAGACGTGAAATCAGAACTTGAACTATCCTGCTTCACCTCCTCATCTTGCACTGGAGCAGTAGGATCAAAATCATCATCTTCTGAATCGTCAAAAGGAAGTCCCTGATACTGGTTGTTATTAGGAGAATCCGCCAAATCATCAGATGCCGAGAAGTAATCAGAATCATCAGAACTTGATTTGTCTCCAGATTCCTCATCACTTAATTCATCTTCTGAAACCTTCAAGACTGCATCCGGCTTATCAGGGTCATAATCATCATCCTCAGAATCATCCGATGAAGACCCAGAACCATCATCCAGCTTCTTCCCTGATGCAGATGCAGAAGCCTCAGGAAAGATTTTCTGTAAATGAGAGGAGGGCATAATGAGCAGCTAAGTATTAATATTTAACTATCCATCCACAAAAGGTTAAAGACTAGACCTCCCAACTTTCAACCACAGAAAGATTTGTTCCCTGGAAATCATTAAGATAACCAATGCAATCAACTTTACAATCACATCCAGGGCAAAGCCAGCCTTCATCATCTGGTGGAACTGTATATACGCCCAAAAAGGGAATAATATTAGACCAAGAGATAAAAGTAAGACAACATTCAGGACATGAGAAACAAAAGCAGGCTATGTCAACTTAGCGTATGGAATTACTGTCTTGTTTTAACAGGGGTGGTTCCAAACAAAACTGGTGAAATCCACGTAGACATGCACCGTCACAAAGAATAATATCATTGTCCGCTGTCACATCCTTAGAACCACATTTCGAGCAGAAAATCTGCAATAGAAAAAGATGCTTAAAACATTCCCAACCAATTCTGAATTATAGACACAAATCTAAATCGTGTTGCATGCAATGTCATCATGATTTGCAAGCTGTGTTCTAAAAGGCAAAGACTAAGATCAATATTTTTAAGGAAGTAGAAAGCTCCTATGCATGGGGCTCACCAGTTTCAGATTTAATTATTTGACTTTTTTCAGTCAACCATGATTCTTTCAAGTTTTCAACAGCTATGATTAATATCATATTATTTACTTGTGAACAAACTTTTTCACATAATACAATTTCAAGTCATATTCAGCATTTAAAAGGTTTCTGGAATTAAATATTCGAGCAAATAAGAATTAAATAAAAAAAAAAACTGCATTGTTCACCGAAACAGAAGAGTGAAACAAAACAAATGGAGAAACACCAAATGATTTAGCAATGCGTAGTATCACAAATAATGTAATTGGTCTTAGAAGAGAAAATGAATACATTGCAAGCGCCTAATAGCACCTGGACAAGAGAAATGATACATAAACCGAAAGGTATTATCACCAAATAATATTACAATTCTTATTTGGGAAAAAAAAGTTAACGTTAAAAAGCGCAACTAATTTCAAATAAAAAAGAAAGAAACCAAAGTAAGATCGCAACAAAAAAAAAATCTTTTTCTGTCCCAACTCAAGGTGTTAAAATGCCTTCTAAAACATTGATCAAGAGTAGGGCCGGACAAAAGTCCCGAACCGGACCGGACCGAACCCGAACTGAACCGAACGATTTTTCATAAGTTAAATACCCGAACGAGTATTCGAATTGAGAACCGATGGATTTTAGTCGATTCTCGAGTCTAGAACAAGAATCGAAGAACCAAATCTAAATAATTTTTTTAAACAAATTAGCAAATTAATCCAGCCAAATTAATTTTTTTTAACTTTATTAGCCCAACATTTGATTTTGGGCCTTATTCTTAAATTATTTTTTGTTATCCCAAACTGCTCGATATTAATATCTACTTTTTGGTATGGATCACCGATATTTTAATATTAGTATCTACTTTTTGGTATTTGTATTCATTGAATTAATCTTATTGGACAACTTATTATTTATATGTTTTTAAATTGAGCTACGTTAATTAGTAAAAGTTACGAATGAAAATATCATTAGTTGTATTTATGTAGTGTTATTGTAAATGTTAAAAAATTTAATTATGGTACGGAACAAAATCGAACCGAACGGACCCGAACCCGAACGGTTCCATAATTATATTTGGACCCGTTTCATTTATTAAATATCCAAAATTTTTGGGTCGGTAACCGACCCATGTCCAGCCCTAATCAAGAGCAACACGGATAATGGATCCAAGCAAAGGAGCAACGCCACATGCTAAATTCATTTGCCACACAGGAGTGCAAGACTGAATTAAATCAAGTGATGCCATCCAAAAACTTGAATATAATGCATGTGATTTAAGAGTAGATGATGATAATGGAACCACTGAA
>CAIGRR010119235.1:893-12041 GCA_903798365.1 Fraxinus sp. 1973-6204 | reverse complement strand
AAAAAAAAAAAAAAAAAAAAAAAAAAAAAAAAAAAAAAAGGGGGGGGGGGGGGGGGCACGTGCCCCCCTAGGACCCCCCTGTGTCCGCCCCTGACCATAACTTCCCCTGATACCCACACTCGAAGACAAAATTCAAAAGGAAAGAAATGATTAAATTCTTAAATTCTGAATATAACATAAGGGGAATTAAGGAAAACACAATTAAAATGTCATTGGCACATTACATAAAAGTTTCTCTTCCAAAATCTTATCTCAAATCGTGGGAAGGAGGAGGAGAATGAAATTCACTTCTCCCTCTACAACCCACGGAGAATATGTAGAAATAAATAAGAATGAAAAACAAGTGAACACATGCCAAGGAAGAACAAAGGAAACGAATATTCTAATGTAGAGGATGTATATCAAATTGGTGATCGATTTGTTAAAATGAGAATTTTAAAAGTTGGGCCTATTGCAAGCAGAGATTCCACTTGTAATCGTTACAACCAGTTATTAGTAGAAACCAAAAGCTGAATGGAAACTGTAGTACGTGCCTTTGGGTGCCTGAGAATTTCCTCCAACTTTATTAAAGGTAAAAAGTTGATAAGTGTATTTTATACACTTATTTGAATTTAAAAATATAGACATTTAATAGTTCTTTTGAATTATAATCTAATTTATTGTATATTTCGTTTATTAGGTGAAACTCGATGAAAGGAAGTGAAATTGAAAGAAAGAGTGAAAATTGGCGAAAATGGGCAAGATCCAAAGTTTGAGGACTGAAATATAAATAATCAAAAGTTGTATTGAAGCTCACTATGAAGATTCGAGAATGTTAGGGGTCAATTGGATGTAGTTAGAAGTCAAAAGGAGTGAAATATGACCAAAATATTTCAAATTAATTTTCAACAACAAATGGATGTTCCAAATTTCTAGTCGGAAATTGAGACCCATGTTTGGACTAGTAAACGTTCGAATCTGAAAACAACTATTTAACAAAATTGTATCCATTTGAGTCATCTTTACAATCCAATTTGAATTGTCTCAATTGGATTTCGGGAAAGAAAGTTACGATAAAAATATTAAAAGAAGTGTAGTGCATATTTTCACCTGAGAGATGACGTCATAGGGCGCCACTCTCATTGCGCCGAGACACCGCCTAGGTGTATCTAGGGCTCGTTTTTGGCCTTTCTTGAAACCCATAAAAACCTACATTAGACACAAATGTGGAGAATAGTATAAATTAAGTTTTTAACACTTGAGAAAGTTTCACACAATTTGGGGGAGAAAAACACATAATATCAAGATCAAAAGAGCAAAAATTAGAGTTTGAAAACTTTTGAGATTCAAGAAGATTCTTGATGCAAGATCTAATTCTTCCATAATAAAGATTTCAAAACTCAGTTATAAACTCTATACTTTTTATTTTTCTTTCATTATTATGAGTAGCTAAATTCATAAATAGGGCAAACAATGTAATTTATGTGTGACCCTTTATTTATTTTATTCAAGATTCTAGTTCTTTAAATGCATGTGTTGATTTTATTCATAAATTTAATTCTTTGAATTCTTTGGTCAATTATTCAATGATTTTGTAAATCTATTACGAATCGAGATGTGAGTTTTAGATTTAGACCACAAAGTAAAATTCGGTAATTTAGTATAACGTGTCGAGATACCTTTACTAATCTCTGTCCTTAGAGGAATTCTTAGAACTAATACTTCGTTTAATTAAGATTGATTCACATAGAGATATGAAATTGAATTAGTTAAATATACTCAATGAGAACTTGAGAGGGGTAAATTGAATACTTTAGGAGAATTCGATTGAACATTACAATAGTAATGAATCTTGGTTGGCGAATTAAAAGGACCCATAGGTAAAATTGTAAATTGCATCTCCATTCATACTTCTAAAATTCAAATTCGATAAATTGTGTACGTTAGATAATTTAGTTTAGTTAGAATAATTTGGATACCAATCACAAATCTTATTATTTGATTTCGATCAGATTAAAGTTAGAAATAACTTAACTCATTGTTGATAGTAGTCCTCATGAGAATGATATTCATACTCATTGGTCCACTATATTACTTGTTACGATCTGTACACTTGTTAGATATAAAAATCGACAACAAGTTTTTGGTGCCACTGCCGGGGACTATTTTTATTTAATGTTGGTTTTAATTATTTCTTGCTTTTATTTGATTTCTTTCTTTCTTTCTTTTTTTTCAATTGATTTACTCGTTTATCTTTGCTCTATTGACAGGGAATGAAAAGAAGCAAGAGGTAAAAAATTCACAATGATTGATCCTTACTTAAATGAAGGCGACATGCTCTTTGGATAATTTCTCTTTAGATAAGAACTTAAAATGTGGGAATACAATCAACCTAGCGTATTTGATAAGGATGGCTAGCCGAAGGGATTAAATATCAAATCTATTGTTTATAGGAAGATTAGACCGACGTGTGAACATTGTGGTGCCTTGTATCATACTAAAAATTGCTTATTATTGGCAACTTCATATGAAATAAGGAAAGCTATCTTCGATGATCCATATGAAGAACAAGATGATGATGGTAAAATAGTTTTGGAGATATCATCATGCAAAATATAAAATGATTGAAGATCAAGAAATTTGAAATGAGCCAAATAACATGCCAATTGAGGATCTCTTCATGATTAAACCCGATGAACCAACTAAAGAAGAAAACATGTAAAAACGAATAAATTAATCTCGAAGGAGCCAAATAAATTAGTGGCATTCAAAGAAGATGGGGTTAGCATGCAAACCTCAGACTTCATTGTTTTGTGATTAAAGTTGATGAGGAAATTGAAGTCTTCTTAGTTGACTTTGAATTAGGTAATTTAGGTAAGTCATACCGTATTCAAAAGGCAAAGTAAAATTTTAGAGGACGTGTGAAATATGGAACAAAGTCAGATTGAGCAAGTTAAGTAGGACATTCAAAGCTATATCCAAAGTGACATGAAGCACTTGTTCAAAAGTCTAGTTAAAGACTTTAAATTAAGAATGGTGTGTAATTTTGTAAAGAATGGTGGAATTAGTAATGAAAATTTCATCGACGGCTGCCACTAATGCTTCTTCACTCTGTAATTTCAACGGTACATCGAGGAGGTCGTTGCTACCTTGTTGTCTCACTGGATGACATTGGAAGAGTAGTACTGTTCAAATAATCTGAGATCTAACTTCTTCTTCAATCTTTGATTTCTTTGGAATAACGAGACTTACCTCAACCCAAAGCTGTTGAAAATTTACACCACAAGCAGAGCCAAAGAAGATTATTTGTGTTCGCCATGGCAGCTAAGGGTATATTACACTTTCATTTCTCTTAGTATACATAAATGTGTATTATATAATTATATTTGTGCTTTTTATATCTCTATTGTTCATTTAGATGAATTTTGTTTAATGAGTTACTCTCAAGTATGTTCATACAATAATGGAATTTGAATTGTTCGATTTTTATTTTATTTTCTTGCGATGTCTAAGTTTACATTTGTTATTTTAAAGTTGTATTTGTTATGATTCTCGTAGTACAATATTATCCGTTGAAGAAGGTGAATACAGTTTGAAGGTTGTATAATTTAAATAACTCTTGGTAAAGTCTAATTTGTTTTAGCAAATCCTAGTATTATGTCATTTAATACATTTTTTAATGATATTTGTTAGGCGGTGGATCCCCGAATTTTTGCATTTTACTCCTGGAGTCCCACCTATCGTAGTCGGCACCAAACTAGAAATGTTTTGATACAAGAGGCGTAATCTCAAGTTTTTTGTCGAAATTGTCATAGTTGTGTGAGTGTGCGTTTCTTTTTCCCTTTTGTTTTGTTCTCTGGGAAAAGTAAGTGTGCTAAAAATTGTCTCATATTTATCTTATAAATTTTGCCTTTTGCAAGTTTGATCGTTCCCCACTAACTCAAAATATCTTCACCCGCCACTGGAAGTATGATTCCAACCCATTTAACATTATAGTCCCTAAGTTTGTTTGGGATCAAATTCCCCAACAAACATCCGCCTTGGTTTCGAAACAAGCCCGCAAAGATCAAAACACGTACTTAGTAGTTGTCAAACTAGGTTCCAAATAAAATTTGAACTGTACATATCTGTACCAATGTTTAGATGTGTAAGACAACTTCTAAACTTTTTACTATAGTGACCACGCACTTTCATGCCCATATTTGTAGTGTTATAGTTTGAATGTACTTTCTCAAGTTTAATCACATCTTGAGATACAAAATTTGTAATGAAATACAATCTAATATCTATATGCTTAGTGCGTTCATGAAAAATAGGATTTATATATATATGAATGGTATATTGTCTATTAGAATACATAATCACATTTTCATTTAATACGCCAAGTTCACTAAGTAGACCTTTAAATCACAAAATTTCTTTAAAGGTTTCGATGGTAGCTATATATTCAGATTCAATAGTAGAAAGAGCAACAATGTGTTGGGGTTGAGGTTTCCAACTAACACATGAATCACGCACAGGAAATACATAAGAGGAAATAGATTTCCTACTGTCCATATCTTTACCATAATTTACATTAGTAACCCCCTTTAGTTTCACACCATTAGAAACAACTTTATAAACTAACTCTACATTACAATTATCTGTCAAATACCTAACCACTTCAAGGCTTCCCAACGAGTAGGACTTGTATTAGACATAACCTACTCAAGGTACTAATAGCAAAAGCCAAATCTGGCCTAGTGCACACCATCGAGTATATCATAGAACCAATCACACTTGAATAAAGAATGTTATTCATATATGACATTTCTTCTTCATTAGTAGGCAATTGTTCTTTAGACAAAATAAAATGATTATCAAGAGGCGCATAATCAAGTTTATAATTAATTATACCAAACTTCTTTAGCACCTTAAGCACATATGGAGTTTGATGCACAAATAAGCAAGGATTAGACCTTTCTCTATCAATTTCAATGCCAAGAATTCTTTTAGCATGCCTAAGGTTTTCATTATAAATTCTTTTCTTAGTTCACTTTTAATCTTTTTACCACTTTCATGTCAGAACCAATCAATAACATGTCATTCAAATAAACTAACAAAGATACATAATTGTTTTTCCTGTAGTGCTAGTAGTACAAACAATGATAAAACTCAATTCTCTTGAAATCAATAGTAAGAACATATGAATCAAACTTCTTGTACCATTATTTAGGTGACTACTTTAAATCATATATAGATTTTTTAAGAAAATACACATGATCAGATTTATTTTTATCTTCAAAACATTTGAGTTGATAAATAAAAATTTTCTCATCAACATCACCATGCGAAAAAATAGTTTTCACATTAAGTTGTTCAAGTTCCAGTCATAACGCTCAACAGAAGCAAGCATGAGACTAATAGTGGTATATTTAACAACGGGGCAAGAAAATCTTATTATAATCTATCCCTTCTTTCTATGTGTATTCCTTGACTACCAACCTAGCCTTATATCTTACATGCTCACTCTCAATGGTTTCCATCATTCACCTTATAAATCCACTTACATCCTACAATGGATTTATCCTTTAGTTTAGGCACTAATTTTCAAGTTTGATTCTTATTAAGAGAACTCATCTTGTCTCTCATGGCACTCATCCATTTCTTACATTTCACTTGTCATTGCCTCCTCATATGTATTCGGTTCCTTATCAACTAGTTCCTGATAACTGGCATAGGCTATGGTGTAGTAGACAACCTTTGTGGTTCCCTACATGGTCTTATCTTTCAATTTCTAGCTAATTGGTAATCAGCTAAAGGGTTAGAGTTAACATGATGTTCCTCAGTGTCATCCTCTTCTCTTTTTTACTCTATTTCTTACTGATTTGGCCATGTATTATTCTCCACCTCACTCGTGGTGACAGGGATGGGAATGTTTACATTGTCCACCTCAACTTGTGACTCATCACTAATGATATCTTGCTATTTTTTACTCTATAAACAAGGCTTCTCTGACTTATTAAAGGTGTCGTCCCTACTAATGATTATTCTCACACCCTTTTGGCTTATATCCTACAACTTATAACCCTTTACCCCTTTAATGTAGCCTAAAAAGACACATTTCTAGCTCCAAATTCAAGTTTTCCGTCACTCTCATGAGAGAATGCATCACAACTAAAAGTTTTAAGCATGTAATAGTCAACACATCTATCATACCACTTTTCACAAGGAGTATCACCATTTAAAGCAATAGAATGAGTCATATTAATCAGATATCATGTAATTATAATTGCTTCACCCCAAAAAAATTTAAGCAAACCAGAACTTAACATCTCTAACTTTATCAAGAAAAATACGATTTATCCTTTCAGCATCTCCATTTTGGAAGAGAGTGCAAGGCACAGTCTTATGTCTAGTGATACTACTATTTACAGACAAATTATCAAAACCAGCATTGTAGAATTCTAGACCATTAGCAATTCTTAAATATTTTTACAAAACCTATCTGGTTTTTCTCCCGAACTTTCCAATTTTTAAGTTTTGTAAAAGTTTTAGATTTATCTTTTAACAAATAAACCGACATACGTCCGAAGGAATTATAAATAATAGACAAGAAATAATTGTTACCACCAAAAGCATTGCTTTCAAAGCCCCACAAATCAGTATGAATATAGTCTGACACTATAGATGTCTTGTGTATGTGTTAGATGAAAATGACATCTTACGATATTTGCCAATCACACAACGATCACAAAAAACATGTCACACGCCTGATCCTTACCAAACACGCCCTTATCGTCAAGGAACTCACTAACATGAGCTAGCATATTGTGCCACTCCTGTGTGTGATCAGTGTCAATGGAAGCAATGGTGGAATTTAAACCACTCACCACTTCAGCATGTGATATGTAAGTTTTTTAATGGCCTTAAAGACTCTAAGTGCACTAGTAAAAAAATTAATCATGCCATCACCCAGCCCATTAGTAAAACCATAGTTATAAAACCCGGCTTGGACCTGCCGGTGACCCGGGCCCTTGTCCGGCAAGTAGATTAATTTAATATGAATGAACATGACTCGGTCAAAAATTGGCTTTGACTGAGTAAACCCGGTTGGTTGACCGTTTTCAAATTTGCCTTTTAAAATATTGGGGGTCCAATGAATTGAACATTGAACCTCTAAGTAAAACAATTAGTTTATCATCGTTGGAGTTGTAGAGTACTTCAATGTTTATTATGTGCAATAAGTTATATGTATCCAATTTATCATATATATGTTTTCTAAAAGTATTTTTATAAAAACTTTGGTCAAACTTTCTACTTTATTTTATAGACCTAAATAATTAGTGAAAAATAATTTAAAAAATATAGGCGTGTTTGAGTCACATTATTTTGGAAGAATGTATTCTGGAATAGTAGATTGATGGAGAATATGTGGTTGAAAGTGATCAAACCAATGCTTATTAGATGTGACATGAAAGATACACTAGAGTCAAGAATCCATTCATCAATATGGAAGCTCATAGACAGTTTAATTTTACGTGGATCGGAATTTAAAAGCTTGTACATACCACCAAATACGTTTTTAGGTGCCGCTACATTTGCCTCACCTTGATCTTTTCTTTGATTTTTCTATTTGTTTCTCCTTATAAGCAATCACTAATGAAGTATCCTAGTTGTTTACAACCGTAACACTTCATGTTGGCCTTCATCAGTGACTTAGAACTACTTCTACCCTTTTTCTTGCCGCCACTATTTTGCCCACTTTCTCTTCAACTTCAACTTCCACTTCACCCCTCAACCGAGGTCTACTTCACATCAGGTGAATTTTCCTACTTTTTTCACTCAACTCTCTCAGCTTTTATCTCCCTCTCTTCACTCTTAAAGAAATCAATGACAATATTGGGTGTAAATGTCTCCCCCTCATACTTGATTGCATTATAGACTTCTTTGTATATGTTAGGAATGGCATTTAAAAGAATAATGGCTTTACACTCTTCAATCACTTTTTTTCAGCAATTTGTAATGTCTTAAACAAGTTTATTAGAAAGATCAAGATTGTCAATTTGAGGCCTTGTTTGAACCCCATTATCAAAATAATGCATTTTTAAATAGTGATTGATGGAGAATGTGTGATTAAAAAATAAGGAAATTTTTTAGGTTTGCTAGTAATACTATTTTATTTAAGAATGTATTTAAATAGAAGAGAAAGAAAAATATATTTTGAAAATAATAAGCATCAAACAAGAGCTAAGTCTTAAAGCTGAAGAAACTTTAGAAAAATTTGTTTGGAGTGGATTGTTTTAAATAAAGTTCTTCCAACGTTTTATAAAGTTTTTCAATATAATCATGTTTTCTAATTTTTTTGCAAAACAGATTCAGATAAATACAAGATGATAGAAGTGTATGCAAGTTCATCGTATTCATTTTCTGATCTTTAGTTGCAATAGCAGAAAAAGAGTTATCAATAGCTTTTGACACTTTTTATTGTACAAATTACCTTTTATTTTTTATTGCTAAATTGAAAAATAACATTTTCCAATAAAGATATCCAAGTCAAAATAATGTGTAGACATATCAACAGATAGGAAGCACACCAAATAAACACCTCACAGACAATCACACGGAGAATCCTAAAGGTTGCAATATCCTAGATTCATAGGGTTCTGTGAGATTCACGATCTTAGATCAAGGTAATTGTCAAATGGATACGGTCTATGCGATAATTCTAACAATATAGTTAACACAACAGAATAATGAGTCACAAAATAGTCAAGATAGCCAAATAACGATGATATCATAGTCAATATGCAAGTAATTCCTATATTCTAGTAATAAGTAATGGTCACCCCCACACGGTAATCCTAAAGTCTAATAGTCACCCCCACACAACGACTTGCTAATACAAAAATCTAAATGGGATAAGTCAATTTATCGAGTGGACCAAATTTGCAAGTCTGTAAATAAGGAGAGATGCAAATTTATTACTTTAGGGCTACCACTATTCACCCTAAAGCTTCCAGCCACTATATCAATGTGATCACCAAAACTCGAGATCCGAACGGTTAGTTAGAGCATTACGTGATATAGATAGTCTTTTACAGTCTTATGGGAAAACAATTGCTGAATTCTCACTTGTTGACACAAATCTATGTTCTGAACATGTAACTCATATTCCCAAGGTTATTTTAGATGAATTAAATGTTCCTATATGTGAAGCAGACCTATCAAATGAACATATGCTTAATACAAAACAACGATGTGCGTACGAAGAAATTATGAAATTCACGTTGGCCAAACAAAATGCTGTTTTCTTCATTGATGGTCCGGGTGGAACTGGTAAAACATTTTTATACAAGACCCTTCTTGCAACCGTCAGATCAAAAGGACTAATAGGGCTTGCAACATCGTCATCCGGGGTTGCTGCTGCATTACTACAACGAGGCCGAACTGCTCATTCTCGGTTCAAGATTCCTATTTGTATAAACAATGAAACAATATGTGCCATTAGCAAACAATCATCGTTAGCTCATCTTTGTAGAACTTATACAATAATTATATGATATGAAGCTCCAGTGGTAAACAAATCTGTCGTTGAGTGTTTGGATAGACTTCTACGTGATGTCTGTGAGTCTGACCTGCCCTTCGGTGGAACAGTTGTTGTTTTCGGAGGAGATTTTCGTCAGGTATTGCCTATCGTGAAAAAAGATATTCTCAATGCAACTCTCATCAATTCATATTTATGGCCTTTTATCATCAAGTTCAAGTTGGTCAACAATGTACGTGCTCAATCAGATCAGATTTTCTCAAATTACTTGTTGCGTACTGGAAATGGGACTGAGTTAGTACACACATGTGGCATAAAACTACCTACCGAACTGATGATACTGTATGTGAATGAAATTGACTCTGTTCTAATCTTGCTTGATGTAGTATTTCCAGAACTCCACTCTTATATTACAAATACCAATATGATGATGAACAAAGTTATTTTAAGCCCAAAAAATGAAGATGTTGATTTCATTAATGTTTTGTTGATAAATAGATTCTCTGGTGAATCTTTTACCTACTACAGTTTCGACGAGCCACTGGATGTAGATGATGTTAGTTTTAATGAAGATTTCTTAAGTTCATTTACACCAAGCGGTGTTCCACCGCACGAGTTAATCTTGAAGACTAGCTGCCCAATAATTTTGTTGAGAAATATAAATCCGTCGGAGGGACTGTGTAATGAAACAAGACTTGTATGTAGACATTTTGATAGAAATGTTATTGATGCTGAGATTGCTATTGGAGAATACAAGGGAAAAAGAGTCTTCTTGCCTCGCATACCTTTTATACCTTCAGAAACTGATGACACGCCTTTCAGATTTAAAAGAACNAGAATACAAGGGAAAAAGAGTCTTCTTGCCTCGCATACCTTTTATACCTTCAAAAACTGATGACACGCCTTTCAGATTTAAAGGAACACAGTTTCCCATTCGTATATGCTTTGCAATGAGTATAAACAAGGCTCAAGGACAAACATTAGATTTCCTTGGTCTATATTTACCTAATCCTGTTTTTTCACACGGTTAGTTATATGTTGCCTTATCAAGAGCCAAAACGAGTCAGTCTATTAAAATACTTTTGAAGCTGAGCAATCAGAACAAAGAACATTGCTCATGCACAAAAAATGTTGTATATACTGAAGTTCTGGAGTCTTTAAAGTTCAGTGAAACATCATCCATGTGCACTAGCATTACATAAATTATGCAAATAATACATCATTGTATAGTTACAAACACTATCTAAATTTTGTCAATCTGTGAAGGCCTTTTAATATCATCCTATTAATTTGTATTCGTATTGTCAAGTATTTTCTTTCATACTATATTTATTACATCTGCGTTTCATGACCATGTAGAAGACCAACATAGTCATTGGTAGAGCGCACCGTACAAAGATAGACACCAGTTACATCCCTTCATCTGAAATATACAACACTTAATCAACAAAAGTAACAATAGACCATATTTCCTCCTACTGGCTAAAAACATACTTTGCCTCACCAACAATAAAAAATCAATTATAGGTATTGTGGTCAGTTATATGTAGCATTGTCGAGAGCAAAAATAAGTAAAACTCTGAAAGTTTTGCTTAAACCATCAACCACAAATAGTTTACATGACTCATGTACTGAAAATGTTG
>CAIGRR010119195.1:0-12755 GCA_903798365.1 Fraxinus sp. 1973-6204 | reverse complement strand
AATATTAATTCGATTAATTAATAGATGTTGCCATAAATATGCATCGATTATATACATTAAAAGTGCTTATGTCCAAAGTTGATTGGACTTAAGGCATAACACTTACAACTACATCATCTTTTACCACGACAGTAATTCACTATGAAGAAAATAAGTTTACAAGAGAAGATTGCACACCCCTATCTTCTCTCGCTCTTTTTTTTTTTTAGTAATTATAAAAATTCCTAAACTATCCTTAATGAAATTTTGGTTTTTATTTTAGTTCCCCGCACCCTTTCAGAGCTCCATTCCAACCTCCATTACGATCTCACTGCAGATGTCGATCTACGTACTAACTTTGTACAATAATAGTAATTACGCTTCACAACTCAATAATAATTTCATAAACTAATTAAAAAAGACGATCCAACATAATATCAAACTTAACAAAAATCCTGAAATCAAATATGTCAATACCTATTTATACTAATAGCATAAAGAAGAGTATTAAAGATTAGATATGGCAACTCATAAGACCATCCATGATTTTACATGCTATATGATGACAACATTTCTTATGTATAAGTTGGGCCATATCAGTAATTACTTGATGCAGATCTCATATGATTGTTTATATATCTGTAACCCTGTTAGTAGATAACAATTTTATTTCTTTTCAAAGGGTGGGTCAGATACCACAAGATATTTACTCAAAGGAGGAAAAATAACATAATCTTGGAGGTGTGAAACAAGTCAATAGTTTCTTTTTCATTTTCTTTTTGTGGGTAAATAATTAAATCTGACACAATGTGGATTTGTTATCAACATTTTTTTTTTCTTTTCAGATCCCAATGGATTACAGGGCAAGAAATAGAAAAAGGATGGGGGAGTGGTTCTACCAACTTGGCATGTGCAAAACAGATGACTTTTTAGTTTCTAAATTTTGAATATCTGACAACTTGGTTTTCTTAATTCTTCTAGACTTTTAGCAGATTATTTCATCTTGCCAATTTCTTGGCGCTCAATTTGAAGCAAAGTTTCATTTCAATGATTTGGCAGTTGGCACCCCCTTTTTTAATTCATTGTTGAAGTTTTAATTTCGTTTCAAGGACAATTAGGGGATGTTGTGTTTGTGTTTCAGTTTTGTATTTTGAGTTTTGTGTTTTGAATGTCTATTTTGAACTTGTTGAAAATGTGTTCTCTTTGATATTTTGAAAAATCGTTTCCAAAAACTAAAAATGGAAAACTCGTTCTTTTTCTCCAAATTGGCAAATCATTTCCGCCTTTTTGTATTTTGAGTTTTGTGTTTTGAATGTCTATTTTGATATTATTGAAAATGTGTTCTTTTTGACATTTTGAAAAATTGTTTGAAAACACAAAAAACGCGTTTTGAAAATGTTGGCTTGATTATAACTGAAAACACCCAAAACGACAAAGTTTTCTTTATAAATTTTTAACTTGTTTTCAAAAAGGCATTTTCGAAAATATGAAACAGAACGCGTTTTCACTGTTTTGAAAAAAACGATTTGAAAATGGTAAAAAGGACATGCCCTTACTTTTTCAAGCCTATGTTTGAGTTTCATTCACTAAAAATTCATTTTTTTAAAATCCATTTTTAATCACACGTTCTTCCAATAAAATAATTTTACACGTAATAAAAAATAAAAAAAAAATCATACATTTCAACCACACATTTTCCAAAAAATTCCTATTACAAAATTCATTTTCACAAAAATATGGCTCAAACAAAGCCTCGATGTTCTCTTAGCATCAAAAACAATTTTTCTTGCATAATACTCATTTTTTGGATTGATTGAACAATATCACAAATCTTCGGTAATAATATAGAATTTGTGTTATTAAAATTTTATTTTAGAACTTTTCATCTCATGTAAAATGACTTTTACAGTGAAGATGACTGTCCTTCTACAGGGCACGCCAACCATGAGCCAGCGAAATATTCAATATTCTTACTTTGATTCATGAAATCAACTTTATTAATGCATTAAATACTAAAATAAAAAAAGCTTTCTTAACCTCCAAGATTGGATCTATGATCTTTCTTGCTTGTTCCCATCTCATATTTTTTTTATAGAAAATGTGTTGGAGTCTTGATTGATTCATCTAACATTTGAAAACCCCAAAGCCACCTTGTTTGTTTGATGGTCACTCTATCTTGAAACCTTTATTGCTCAATTATCATAGAATGTGAAACTATTTTCTTAATGCCCTTTCTAAAATCATGATTAAATATTTAATCCACATGATTGATTACATAAAAACTTAAGATGACTCATCTTTAAAAGCATAATAAACTATTTAATCCACATTATTACATAAAGAATTAGGATATGATCCTTTTTTACTACCCAAAAAATCCCAATAATTTATACATCAATGCACATGGAGGTTTGTGGTGGTGGTGGTGGTGGTGGTGGTGGTGGTGGGGGGTTGGGTTTATGTGATAATCATAGTGGATTCTTGGGGTTGGTTTCTTCAAACATAATATGATTAAAAATAAGAAAAATTTGCAGTGAAGATTACAACTAGTTATATCTTGTAGCACTTGACTTCCTAATTAATTTTATTTTTAGATTTTCAGATCCACGGTCTTTCAATATAATTAGGTATTTTTGGATGAGAATAATTCAAAATCTGTTAAACAGTCAGGTATCTAGCACATGCATCTTTATGCAATGATATTTCTATCAATTCACTATATTTCTTTAAACATAGTCAAAAGGGAAAATGAAAATAACGGACCCAAACTCACTCTCGGCTCTACCACCACCTCCCGTAATCGTCACCTCCAACGCCAACATGACCTTCAAGTAGCATTGTTTGGGAACCTAAGTGTTACAAGTAGTAATGTTTAAGCAGGTTGAATGGGGATAGGATGATATGTGATGGGATGGAATGGGATGAGGCAGGATGGGGACGAGGTGGGGGTTTCATGTGCCAATCATGGTGAACTCATGGGGTAGGGTTCTTGAAACGTAAAATAGTAGGAATAATTAACAAAGGTTTAGTTGGTTCTTGCCTAGTGCAATTCAGGCAACCCTCATGTGATCTCTTTACTTTATCCACGTGATCATGCAAACTTTTTCTCCACTTCTTAATTATAGTCCCAAACCATCAAATCATTTCATATTCAATTATAGAGTATTTTAAGTCAAATAACATGATAAGAGACACCTTGAATGTCAAGGCTAAGTTTAGGTACTAACCGTACATTATACTCGAACATATCTAACATTCACATATGAGATAAATTGTGTTATATATAAATTATTTTTAATACAAAGGAAGTCATCATCGAACGATCTCAAACTATTTAAAATGTTAGACAGTTAAAATTTTATTTAAGATGTCCTTTCACATGCAAGTCAAATATAAGTATTGTTCAAAATGTTCATAAATAGACAATATTCAGAATACTTGAACTCAAGATCTTTATCGACTTCGATACCATGTTAAACCACCATATTTAAAAGTTCAAATTTAAATAAATAAGTTTGTTGAATTTCTAATAACTCAAGTTTTTAAACAACACTACACGAAGCTTCTAACAACAACGTTTGCTTCAAACTATGGTCACAAGAATTTGTACCGTTGCTACAGTCTTGTGGCTGCAATATTTGACTTTGTTGTGTCACATTGAGAGCTCACAATTATTAAAAAAAAAGTCAAAAGTCCATTTTCTAGTTAAAATTATTGCTCTTAGACAGGTCCTTAATAATCTAATCAAGTTGTAGATTTTCTCTGTGATCACGAATCAACCAAATATACCACATTCATATGTATCAACTCCGTTAATATACCTAATATATAAAGAATTTATTATGGAGTCACCTTCCCAAGTTTGAAAACATGCACGCAAGTGGACGTAACTCTCACATATGGTAAAAAAACCATAAATCTATGTAGGCTATATTGGTGAATCCATTTCAAGATGAACCCACAAAGCATTTAATAATGAAGGGCAAGAGGCAGGCAATTCTAGAGACAGTTTGGTGTGAGAATAATGCTACTTTCCCATAAACACTGCAAGAAAGAGCCAAAACAAGCCATATGATATCCTTAATCATCATCTAAAGCTTTGAGTTATGAATACTAAATATACACTTTCAAATCGATTAGTTATTTAGGCTCGTTTACTATTTATGCCAAACTCCACAAATATATCAGACAATTTTTATTCCTGATAAGCCAAAGACAATTACGATCAACCACACGATAAAAATCCGTCTTTAGTAAGAAACGACAACTAATTAACGTCCTTTCTCAGAAATTAAAATTGTAGTACCTGAATATTGAACCACATTCAGCTCGATGTACAAAAGATGAGCACTTGTCCAATGTATGGCTTGACTGACAAAGATCTTGCTGACAATAGATGCCAAACAGAAATCGGGGTCTTAGAATAAATGCCTAAAAACATGTGAAAAGTACATCGAACAAAAAAAAAATCCATCCAGCTTTTAAAAAAAAAATATTGGGGCTGTTAATTAGGAAAGGAAAAAGAGAGATATTAGTCTCTTACAAGAATGATAGCCTATGCTTAGATATAAGAAAAAAATGTTTGTTTCAAAAGATACTTGGATGAGTTGCTATTTTCTTTTACTCTTAAAAAAAGTACTTCCATGTAACTCTTATTTACTTAAAAGTGAACTTTTTAAGTTAGCCAAACATGCTCTAAATGAACTTATGAGGAAATTAACGAAACATTGAATAATTTCAACAACATAGTACTGAAACTAAGCAATGTACAACTAACCAGTAATTACTATTGCAACCCATATGGATGTTTCGTAGCAAAAATTATTACTGCCAGCCTTTGATGTTGAGCCATAATTTGATAGTATATTGGAGAGTGACCTCTCAATAACTTGTTGCCCTCAAGAACAATAAAGGGCTTCAACAACATCAAGTTTAGTCGTGAACGAGATTAGACAGGACTCGATAATGAACAAGATTTTGCTTGTTTTTCGAGTATTGTACGGTGTACATTATAAAACAAGTCATGACAGTAATGTGATTTGAAAATTGGAAGCTGATGGGTTGCAAACCCAGTTAATCAATACGCTGGCCAAATTTTGTGAATTTAATTTAATTTTTTTTTTTATTTTTTTAATAGTCTTCTTGGCAGAAAAGACAGGTAAGAAAGGGCTTTAGACTAGGGGGGGATTGCCAGTACACAATTCCATTTTCTTACATCAACTGACAAACTCCACATGCCATGTAAAGAGTTCCAGAACCCCACCCCCACCTACCTCACATAACATTGTCCACGAAAAAAAAAGACACCACAAGCATGCCCTCCCACCCCATTCCAATATTCACACCAGATCTGACCCACATTCTCTCTTTCAGCAAATAAACAAAATATTGCCTTTATATTCGTAACACCACAGCCCCTCTAAAAACTCTAGTCTCCATTTCCCAGCAGCCTTTCCTTGAGAAAGCCAAAAGACACAGAATAAACTGGTTTCTTTGCTCTAGAGAAAACCCAAAAAAAAAACATCTCTTCTTAGCTCTGTAGATTTTTCGTACTCTAGATATTTGATAAACAGAAAGGTGGGAGATGATGGTGGGTATTGGGTATTTGGGTTATGGGTCCATTCTAGTTTCTTTTTCATTTCTTATGACCCTCAATAATATACACTGTCTGCCTTGATCACTGGAATCCAAAAAAGTTTAACATCTTATACCAACGCACATCAGTCATCAAGCAAATGATTTCCTAGACACCTGTCTCACATCTTCTCTTCTGTTTTCTATCCCTCAATAGAGGGACGAGTTCTCCATTCCCCAGGGAAATAGAACGTACAATCTAATTCCACGGCAAATCATCCTCAGCCGTGTTCACTATCATTTCATTCACAAGGAAACTCCGCGAAAGTTTTGAAGACACAAACTGGTGAATTCACAAAGGTCGAAAGATTTCAACTTTCTTGTCTTTCAGCTTCAAGGAAAGAAACAGAGATGTCTGCAAAGTTCATATCTTCTTTAACGGACGAGAATCCAGATCTGCGGAAGCAAATCGGGTGCATGACGGGGATATTTCACCTCTTTGATCTCCACCATTTCCTAGCCAGCCGGCGAATGAGCAGCCACAATCACAAAAGGCTACTTCAAGGTATTCTAATGTTCTATTTTTCAATTTAAGAAACCAGACACTTAAAAAATGAAACTCGTATCGACTAAAAACTTTAGCTAAGGTCTTTTTACGCGCATAGTTACTGTTTTACTTTAGTTCAGAGTTTTTTAACACTTAAAAGAGTATCATGCAATGGTTAGCTATAGGAACGGCAGGATTAATGACTATTTTTGAGTCCTGCATCGTCTGTGGTGCTCACAAGGCAGACCTTTCAGGAGGGATAAGAGGCTTAGAAGCAGTCATTACTTACCATGATGCTGCATTTCGATCTAATATCATGTATGCTTCTTAAGCATTAGATTGCCAGGGATGCATGATCATAATTCTTGTGGGACTTTACATATGTGTTCTGTAAGAGTATCGATGCAGATCTTATTTTACTTCCAGATAGAACATAGAACCAAGGATTTAACTAAACTGCAGGATCTTTATATAGGATAAGTCAAATGGCATATGCATAATTGATACTGTATCCTTTTAACTTCTGATCTCGAAATCACATAGTTATATAGTTACTGTTATCTAATCGTATGACAAAAGCAATATGATCAATTAGATTGAATTTTTGATCTAAACTACTATGTAGAGTATTCTGTTTTTGCCTCTTTCTCTATCCTGTCTTGAACAAGTTGAACTATAGCATCAAAATCACCATTATCTAACAGTACTACATTTTTGTGTTTGTCAAGGTACCAGCCACGACATGGACCTCAAATACACAACGAAAACGACAAAAGTAAGATTCTGAACAATTTCATTATTCTTTTGGGAAACAAGTGAATAATGAGGCTCATTTGTTATATTTTCCGCTAGCATTGGTTATTGATCAGAGGTAATTTAAGAAGACTTACATTTTCAGGAAAAAAATTTGAAGACGGTGCCAAAAGAGAAACCAAGAGTCTCCAGGGAATTATACCAGGCATCCGATTCATCTTCCTCTGGTTCATTCAACGGATGTAATAAAACAGCTCAACAGAAAGCAGTTTCATCCAATCAAAGGGTTATTCTTGAAACTCCATCTGAAACCATCATAATGAATGAACAGAAAACTTCATTTCCAGACATTGTGAAGGACTCAATGTACAGAGAAGCCCGCGGCTTGTCCATAAAATCCAAAGTTAAAGATAGAAGAAGAGGCCATAAAGTGAAGCACATTGACTCTCCAAGACCTTTGCATAGTCTTAGCGGGCTCCAAGAAGGAACAAAAAGTTCTAAGAATGAGAGGCTGGCACTTCCTCGTCTTTCTTATGATGAAAGAGAATCACGAGATGCATTGAAGTCTAAACTTAATCTAAGAGAATTCCCAAGGTTATCGTTGGACAGTAAAGCAAGTTCTATCAAGAGCTCAGCCCTGGAACCAAGATGTAATTTTCTTTCACAGGATCTGCACGTGAAAAATGAGAAGTCCAGCCTAGTCTTGAACCACGAAGAGGGAAGTAACAAAAGACTGTCCAATGTTGTGGCGAAGCTAATGGGTTTGGAAGCTTTTCCGAATACCATGTCGACTGATGAGAGTACGATGATAAAGATTAAGTCCTGTCTTATCGATGGTAGTGTCCAAAGATCATCAAAAGCAGCTAATGAAGGCAAGCCAAGTAAAATTTCTTGTTTACCAGATGTGTCTCGAAAGGAACCTGCCTCGCCCCAATTGGGCATTGCCAATCCCGCCAACAAATCAATTTCGATTCCAAGGTTTCCACTAGAAGCAGCTCCATGGAAGGAACAAGATACCAGTCAAGGTTCTGAAAAAAGAGCTCCGAAAGGTAGGAAAGCTTCCACAGATACAGATATATCAAATATGTCATCTTCTGTTTACAGTGAAATTGAGAAAAGGATAACAGAACTTGAATTCAAGAAGTCCGGGAAGGATCTCAGAGCTCTCAAACAGATACTTGAAGCTATGCAGAAAACTAGACATAGATTGGAGAACCAAAATGAAGAGAGTGAATTTGCATCTCAAACGAGCATATCTAGTTTGGAAATTAGAAGCTCCAATCAAGATTCTAGATTGTCAATGTGGAAGGATCAACAGAATGTTCGCCAATTCCCAACCAGCAGAGGGACTATTCCAATAAAGAGATCAGAATCTTCAATGGAGACCATGAAACCAGCTAAATTGATTGACAAAGTCAGGATTTCAAGATCCTCTTCAGTCTCCACTATGGGAATATCACATTTGCAAACACTCCAACAGGGAGACTCTACACTTAACAGAGAGAATTTAGTTCACAGACAAACAACAAAAGATCTTATGCGGAGGGGAAAAAATCTCAAAGACCATAGTCGGGTTCTTCCATCAATTGACCAGAAGAATAATTCAAGAGGTCTAGAAGTTGATCATACCTCAAAATCAGCTCCTCAGATTAAGGTCGAAAATATCAGTACTTCTGGACGGAGTTTAGGAATGTTGAGCCCACGATCACAACAGAAGAAGCACGGAACAGGTCGACAATCTCATCCCACCACTCCATCTTCAGATTCAGGCAGGGTCAGAAACCCATGTGGTAAGCAATTCAAAGGATTAGGCTACTCAAATAGAAAACTCAAACCAAAAGCAACCAATTTGTACCAAGATGATACAGCTTCAGTAAAGTCAGAAAGCAACAATAGCCTGGATTCACAGATCGAAACAGAAGTTACAAGCTTGGTTCAATTGATTGAGATGAATGACGAACAACACAAGGAACCTAAACTTAGAGTAAGTGACCTTCTCTTGGTCCATGTCTCATTGTTCAACCTCACTAGCTAACGTTTAGTTTTTTGCCTTCAGAATCCTGAAGCAAGGTTGAAAGAATGCATGCCACCAAGAGTTGAACTCGCAGCAACTACACTGGAACAACCAAGTCCGGTCTCAGTTCTTGATGCAACATTTTATGGAGACGAATCACCATCTCCCGTGAAGAAGATATTAACCACTTTTAAAGGTATTGCTCTTGCTATGAGTTCATCTGTCTTAAGTATCAAAACTCAGATTAATTAAACAAGAAAGGTAAAATGAGCTAGGTACCTATTGAATGGAAACAAAAATTAATAGGAACATAGCAGACAGTAAATTTAGAAAAAGATGTTTCGCGTGATGAAATACACTTATCAAGATTAAACATTCTAGAACGACATCTCTCGCAACTTAAATAGCTATCCTTTCTCATCTTAGTTTTTCTAGCAATTCAAAAAAAAGGAAATAGCATACAGCTGTTTTTCATGATTAAGATTGAAACGTCACATAAAAATGATTCAAGATCGAAATCATATGAAATCAATTTGGTCAAGAAAAGGTCAACAAGGAAAAAGAGGGATTATCTCCAGGTAGAAAAAGTAATTCGGACCAGAGTGAACCTAGAAGTGTTCAAATTTAAAACAATATTGAAAAAAGAATGACGCCCCCATTCAAAGGAGAATGCATGCTTCCAAGTACAGTGCAAACACGGTGTTCTCTTACATTTGATATGATTGCAAGTTTCATCATTCTACTAATGGATAGTATCCTTTGTTTTGTTTCTACCTGCACAGAGGATGACGGTCCAAGTCCTGATGAAGAAGAATGGCATCTTAAGAATTCTAACCATTTACCATACGGCTCAAGATCCAATAACAAGCAGAGTCACAGGATATTAGAAGATATTGAGCACTTAGCTTATATTCTTAGATTATCGAACACCACTCCTGATGGTGTTGCTACATATCACACTCCGTCTGTCAATGGGAGCTCCAATCCAGATCAGCAATATATTACTAAGATATTACTGGCATCAGGACTCCTCAGAGATGTAAGTTACATTCCAATAGCCAACCAGCTCCATTCACCATACAATGTGATCAACCCAAATTTGTTCCATGTCCTAGAACAAACAGAGGAAAGGATAGAGTTGGCAGATGAAGAATTCAACGAAGCGAATACTTGGTTAAACATAAACCAGAAAATGCACAGGAAAATTGTTTTCGATACTGTCAATGAAATACTTGTCCGCAATTTTTCTTCAGAGGGCTTAATTGTGTCAGGAAGAAAAAGGCCGAACCAGCAGGAGCTTCTAAAAGAAGTACAAATAGAGGTGGACCGTCTGCAGAGGAAGCCAGGTTGCAGCCTTGATGATGAGTTTGATGGATTGGACAGAATCATAACTGCAGATATGATGCATCGATCAGCAGATTGGGAAAATTACATTGGTGAGATTCCAGCTTTGGTGTTAGACATTGAGCGCCTAATCTTTAAAGACCTGATTGATGAGGCAACCATGATTAAAGTTAATGGTCTGCATGATTGGCCGCAGAGGCATTGCAGGAAACTGTTTACCAAGTAGTTCTGACTGTTTCTCTCTTTGGATATGCATGCTGTTCCTCCTAGTGTAAAGGCAACATTTAACATATGATACATATAGTAATATCTCTTCTATAGTTAATACTGCATATTTTTATCACATCAAGCTCTACATAATCCTTTCCTCCACCTATTGTTCAAGTCGTCAGAAACTATTCAACCATAATCATTTTCGTATTAATCACAGAATAACATACTAGGCCTCGTTTGATACGGATTAAAATTCAATTAAAATTGAAAATATGGCCGTTATTGGGTCCCACTCATCTAATAAAAGTCAACAATAACGGCTAATTTTTCAATTTTAATCCGATTTTAATCCCAATCAAACGGCCCTAAGAAAAAGAGCATCACAAACACCATATTAAGGCTTTTAATTCCAAGCAAGATACGCATCATTTTTCTGGTTCAATTTTACGTTTTGTCATCAGGCAGAAAATTAAGATTGTCAAGCCCAATAAACTATTTAGGATAAAGAAAAACTGGAATATGGAACAGCTCCACTTTCAAGCTCTTCACCACTATGAACTAGAAAAACAAACAACTTTTTTCTATAAATTCAAATTAAATCAATGCCCTGAATCATTGCATCATGCTGCTATATTCATTAATGGCACAATTCGTTGATGATTAATGAATGAACATTATTTAGGCTTAGCAAATTACACATACGCGCATGATAAAGCAAAGTTATTCTCGGCAGACTTCAAACATTCTAAAGCCGAGACGACGATGCATCCCAATTTGCAGAAATGAAAAATAAATTGAGGCAAAATATTTGCAAACCAAAGATTTCGATTCAGTTATCAAAATGATTATCTAACAAATATTAATGATATAAACTGACAATTATCTACATCGCGATCATCACTAAATATATGAGCAATTTTCTCAAAATTGGAATTCCGATGGCTAATTATCATACCTAAGGATTTCGCGCCATTTTCGAGCCCACCTCACATTTCTCTCTGTCCTCTGCATATTGGGCCTCCCAAAACTGAAACATGATTATTAATGACGACAACTGCATGAAGGGTAAGCCCCATTTGACAACCATTAATTTTTCATTCTCCTGCTCATTTTTCATTTCAACCCCACATTCTTCTAATAAAATAATATTACAAACAAATCAAAAACTTTTCATCACTTTTTCACCACACATTCTTACATCAATCACTATTCCAAAATTACTCTACTCCTCAAAATGGGTTTCAACCAGTGGCTAAATTTAAAATTGTCCCTGATAGTCCAAACCTTTCAAAAAAAAGTGATAAGATATATGGTCCCAAACTTTTCATTTTTGCGTGAAAACCTCAAACATTTTATAAGAATTCGCAGCATTCATAATCATAAATTACGAGTCAAGAATCATTATTTGAAAGAATGAATTCCAAGATATCTGGTTGAATCACCTTGCATCTCAAAACTCCAAAACCTGCATTTTCATGTTCTAAAATAGTCCCAATCCCNTAAATAGTTTCATTTCACTAGTCAATTTGCTTCTTAAATCAGGTTGACCATAAACATATCTCTAGATTACATCTAAAGGTCCTAAAATAGTTTGTTTATGATTCTCCATATCAGGATTATTGTATTGGAAATAAGGGTTTAACCAATATTCAGTGGCATGGAGATTCTTACACAATTGACTATTTCATCGATTCTAAATAATTTGCACATAAGGAGCAATTCTATTCTTCCTTCTTTGAAATCTGTGTTCCATCCCACTTTTTGCCACATGAATAGCTTCATTACAAGTAGCTTATCGAAGGCTTTTCATCATTATCAACAATCTTCAAAACACGAACGAGCACTGGCGGATCTACAGTGGGGCCTAGTGGGGCACGTGCCCCACTAGATTTTGAATATTTTTTTTGAAAAAAAAAATAATAAGAAAGGAAAAGTCTTCCTTCAAAATCAAAACCCTGAGTCCTCACGTCTCTCCTCTCATCTCTCCCGTCTGACTATAAACCGCACCTGGCACCACTCTCCGTCCTCTCTCCCACCGTCCCACGGCACTCTCCCACACCACACGCCGACACACCGTACAAGGTCACCCACACCCATGGCTGACGGCATCACATCAATCTCTGTCTCTCCTGTCTCCCACACACGTTCCGTTTCCGAGCACCGAGCTCCTCCCGTTCCAAGCTCCAACTCCCGTCGCCGTCGCACTGCTCCGTCAGCCTGTGATGAGGTAAGTTCCCGTTTTCATCTCAAAATGAAAGTAATGGATAATGGATTTAAGGACTGTGTGACTGTGTCTGTGTTTTCTCATTTAGGGATTTTTGGAAATTGATA
>CAIGRR010119179.1:0-12336 GCA_903798365.1 Fraxinus sp. 1973-6204 | reverse complement strand
TAATAAAGTATTCAGTTCAGTTTTCACTCTGATTAAGGTTGATCTCATTAAAGAATAAGGTAGGACCAGTTCGAAATAGGCATGTTTGGATCACATTACATGTAATTTTCATGCTACACATCCACACTTAATCTATGTTATTTGATTGTATTAATATACGTGACCATCGATGGGTTTAGTTATGATATTTGTAACGAAGACCGCTTTGCTCATATATTGATATAATCAATGGACGAGATTGTTCAGATATACTTTTGGTTATGACAGCAAAAGTTTTGAGCTCATAAGGTTATACACATTTATAATATAACATATGTGGCCCAAGTGGGAGATTGTTGGGAAATTATTTAATTTGCCATATGGGCCGTCATATGTAATTAATTGTGTGTAAAGGCTATCTTAAAGTTAAGCCCAAAATTAAAGTGATGTAATAAAGAATTAAGTAATCGGGCTTTGGACATCTAAATAAAGTGTGAGTCGGACTATATGTGTAGATACCAGCTCCATTAGGATTTGTATTTGACGATGGGCCAAATACATATGGAAACTATATATAAGGTTATGGTCTCCATTTCATATGTGAATTTCTTATTCTTAGTGTCATCCCATCAACACGAGAATATTAGAGAAAATATATTGAAGAGGAAGATTCATAAACCCACAATCAAGAAGAAGGTTTGGAGCAATCAAATTGAAGATTTAAAGATCAAGATTCAAGAGTCATTACTCAAGTCAGAAATCAATGAATCAAGATATGTTTCGCGTTAATTTAAAGTTCTTGATGATTTGACTTGAAGATCTTGGCAAGTTTATAAAGTTTAAGTTTCATGAAAAGTTTCAACACATAAAACCTCAAACCAGAAGCCATAAATCCAACCAAAACTTCGACTGCCAGATCTTCATTTTGCTTCCTCGACGCATTCTTATTCTCTCCCTTGCTATCTAGGTTGTCTTTGTTTTTGGGCCAATTTGTGCTGATTCATTTTCAAATTTATGGCTGATTTAGTTGCAGAGTTTGTTATTAAAGAGAAAGATAGAATGCAAGTTGTTGAATTTGATTAGTGGGGACATTTGAGTTTTTTCCTACACCTTTGGTGGTATATATGGATCGGTTGAGCTATTTTTCTTTAAGGTTGAATTCATCAATGCCGTTGCCGCACCATTCATGTAAGATTTATTTTTGATTTACTATTCAATATTTATATTCTATCTCTACAATGTGAATACCAAGTTTATTCATCACCTAAGGGATAAAAGCTGCACAGTGATTTTGTGTTTTACTTTGCTTTCACTTTCATTTGATAAGAAAATAATATCAATACATGAAGATAACTAAGTTCTTTATATTTGAAAGTACGGAGTGTGTTAGCTTGCCTTTATGTTGGTTGCTCCACCGAAAGACACTAATATGTGTTGCTTTGCCAACGACTGTCAACATATTGTTGGGAATAAATATCACAATGCAGACACCAAAACTCAGGCTAACCTAGTTCAATAGTTTAATCATGCAATGACAGAGTTCTTATAGCTCCAGAAATCAGAATACAATATGGTAATCAACATATATGAATTACATTTACAGATATACATAAATCATCATTCTCAGTACCTCAGCATACAATGTAATCCAACATTTAAATATGCATATAAACCGAAATTGGAAACCAACAGAGACTAAAATACAAAGTATATACTGAACAGAATTAAGAGCAGAAGTTTATTTCTCTTTTTTTACCGTCTAGAAAGCTACCTTCCTCTTCCCTTTCACAGGTTGTTCTACGCTTCAGTTCAGCCGAATAGCATAGGCTCAGGAACAGTCCCTTCCATGCCTTGCAATCACCGTCTAGAGAGAGATCAAGAACCAACCAAACATCCTTCAACCTTGACTTGGATTATCGACTAAGCAGTCTACCAAAATAGCTAAGAAAATGCCCAAATCTGACCTATCGAACCAACCCCAGAGAAACCCAACCCTTAGCTACTATTTCAGGCCTAAGAACACACTGGTAGTTTCATCAATTAATGGGCTAGAAGGTCGATTTGGGAACCACCAGAAGGAGAGGAAGAAAGGACTCCAAGGACCAGAGAGAAAAAAAATGAGACCCAGAGTAAATCGTGCCAAGGAAGGAAGCAAGGAGAGAGGTTTTCTCTCAATAGTCAAGCCCAATTAAAATATATAGTCTAGGATAAATCCCTGCCATCGATGAAATCCAAGGGCCACAAATGATCCTCGACAAGCACACGATCTGGGTTCTCTTAATGCTACCAATAAGTGAGTGCCACTTAAGCAACAAGAAAGAATGGGTAATAAACCGGCCCAACAAAGTGTTAAAGAGAACCACTTAATAAGCCCAATAAGCCCACACATATTATTGCATTACTAATCTCCGCCATCATGATTTGTGATGCATTATGTTGAGCAATAAAAGTAAATAGAAACTACTAAAATATTGAGGATTTTTTAGAATGTCCATGCTTGTGTTTTTAGTTCAGTTGTACTATTTCTCGATAGGGTACTTGTATCAATTATATGTGATGTGCTTCTTTATTTTGAATTTCGTTTGAGGTAAGATTCGCTCAATGATCCGTTTGAGGGTTTGGTATTTCATTTGTTTAACTATTTGACCCTCTGATGCTGACGAGAGGATCCCAAGTTATCACAGTCCATTGTGGTACTTTTGATAGCTTGAGGAAAAACCAGATTTAGCTCTACTGACTATTCTTGATGTGGCAACAATGGTGATGCTGAGAACGAGTCATTCAGGGTTGTTTTCGACAAGAGGAGACAACGATTGGCAGACTCAACTTGGATGAAGAATGACATTTTTGGTTATGTTAGTCGGCCTTTTTCTTTATTCTATATTATCATAAATTTTATCCTTATGTTCTGTTAACATAAATGTGAGCAAACTTGCAATCTAACGATGGTAGGGCCTCACAAGTAATCTCTTGTAACATCAGGGACATTGTATGTCACTTTTACTTCCAACATTTATTTTATATGATTAATAGGTTTGCTGAGTTGACGGATGATGTGGCGATGAATTGACTTAAAGATACTTGACGTTTTGATTGGTGTTTTGCCAGTGAATTGATTTAAGATGCTTGGTGGTGAACAAAGAAAGAGAAAGGACGATGGTTGTACCACATTTTTTTTTCACTTATGTCACTTTATTGAATTGATTTCAATTTTTTAATTGGTGTTATGTCACTGTTTTGAATCCTCTTGATTGTACCTTATATTAACGTCGACAATGACTATAGCACACTATTCGTTGAAATATTCAAGGTGAAACGAAATCCTTTGTGGTAACGGGCACACCTTGGCTTTCCAAGGCAATCTAAAAGCATTGGTTGGATAAGTGGCTTCTGTGTGTGATATAATGACTGTGGTGGTGGTGGAGCTATTGCATTTGTATAAAAATGATGTTTTAATGTTTTGATTAATATTTTGTCACTTTTTTTTAGTGCTTGTCATTTTTAAAATTTTTTGTCACTCTTTTAGTGTTTGTCACCTTTTTTTCACTTTTTCGAAATTCTTATCACTTTTTTTATTGTCCGTTACTTTTTTTAATTTCTATAACTTTTTTTAGTTACAAACATATGTTTTGATTGATACTTTGTCTCTTTATTTGTGTTTATCAATTTTTTTTATCACTTCGCCGCCTTCTTCAATTGTGCTTGTCACTTTTTTTTTACCTGTCATCTTTTTGAAAATTTTGTCACTTTTTATTGTTTGCTATTTTTTAAAAATTTCTATCACTTTTTTGTGTGACAAACATAGATTTTCATTAGTATTTTATCACTTTTTTGTGTAATTGTCATTTTGTTTTTAAATTTTGTCGCTTTTTATTATTTTTTTACTTTTTAAAAAGTTTGTCACTTGTTTTAGTGAGAAACATAGGTTATGATGGGTGTTTTGTCATTTTTTAGTATTTCTCACTTTTTTCAATTTTTGTCACTTCTTTGAATGTTCGCCACTTTTTTAAAAATTTCTATAATTTTTTTTTTTTGTTTGTTACTTTTTCTAAATTTTTGTAGCTTTTTTTAGTGACAAACATTATTTCTTAATAAAAATGATATTGTATGTTATTTTTTAATAAAATTATAATATTTAATTTTATTCAACATTACAAGGTTTGAATTCATTTCATATTTGAACTTTGAAAATATAAATACAAATATGAATGAGAAAAGTAATATTCGTTGTCACTTCTTTTAAGAAGGTCGCAATTTATCTCATTTGAATTTTTTTGAATCAATTAAATAGTGAATTCTTTTGAATCAATTAAATAGATGCATACATGTGTGTTACATAAAACATTAAAAATTATTCACACTATTTTTTATCGCTTTCTTGAATTTTTTGTTACTTTTTTGAGTGGCAAAATCATTTTTAGAGAAAAGTGACACTTAATAAAAAAAAAAAAAGTGACTTTATTTTACAAAGTATTTTTTTACTTCCAAATACTTTTCATATGATTTTTCAGAAGATCTTTGATTTTAGGGGTGTTGTTGTAAGTTGCCCTTCGAATTGAGTCGGAATGTGGCCCAATGGAATACTTTAATTCTTGTCATGCTTTAAATTCTTAGGATGGGTCACAAGTGATTATAATTCATTTAATTATTGATTTTATTGTTTTATGGATGATGAATGAATGTATAATTATCACATGCCGTGTAGATTAAATGAAACATCACCCGATACACTAAAATCATATGCATTGGTATTGTATAATTTTTTCATCATCTAAATTAATTAGAAGTGGTTGAAAAATTATATTTAATAATTTAATGCCTATATAATTATTTATATTTTGTCAATTACTTATTAAATGAAAACTCAACGGTTCAAAATAATAAGTGGGAGAGTGTTTATAGGCATGTATAAACCTGCGGCCTCCTTTTTTATCCAATTTGTTATTAAATTACGTATGTTTAGTATTGAATTGTATCGGTCTCTCTACAGGAAGACTACATTATTTTAGATTAATTGAAATTGGATATTGAAATAGAATATTTTAAAATGGAATAATGGGGTGATTATTCAATAGATAACTGTTGACACATAAAAATGAGGCTCAATTAAATGGTTTAAGGAGTAAAACCCATATTAGGAAATTCGAAGGGCAAGCCCAAGTGAGGCCATGTAAAAGGGCCCAAGATAGAGGTATATAACGGAGACCCATCATCGCACAAGTATACAAAACGCCAAAGCTCTGGGCAAATACAACACTTTATGAATATTCAGGATGACGGGAGTATTATCGCGCAAGATTGCAAAATGCCCAAGATCTAGGCAAACTGTCATCTTAAGCGATGGTTACTAAGACATTTAAAGGGCAATCTCATCATGTCCCATGATCCAGGAAATCTCGGTTACAAGCGGTTCAATGGTACAATTAATGACAACAGTTAGAACAGCAATTCCATGACAAGTCAGCCATGATGAAGAACGTAGGTAGTTATGGGGCGACCAGCAGTTTCAGACAGTTCCATGACAACTACTGTTAGAGAAGTACAAAAGAGAAGAGAAGGCATACAAGAAAAGACCCCTGAATCAAACACTCTCTTAAATATGTAATTT
This sequence comes from Fraxinus sp. 1973-6204, assembly GCA_903798365.1. Lineage (NCBI taxonomy): Eukaryota > Viridiplantae > Streptophyta > Magnoliopsida > Lamiales > Oleaceae > Fraxinus > Fraxinus sp. 1973-6204. Next base: position 6,749 of record CAIGRR010119179.1, on the reverse strand, counting down.
TCATTTCATTTACTTTTAACGCATTTAGCTTTCAATTGTTCTGTGTGCTTGCGCCCCTTGGAGGCATTTTCACTTCTCATCGATTGTAAATCTTCATTAATAAAGCAACCCTTTTTGAGTTTTTGTCTCAAGAGGTCTGTTCCTTACACAATCGTCTGAACCCCTTTAATTGTTAGTGATGCCAGACTTTCCGCGCGAAACATATTGTCACGCTCGGTGGGACAGTTTGGTGTTTGAAGATACAAAACGCGAAAGCAATATGTCTCATAAAAACTCTGATAAAGAGCTAGTAAGCTAGGGACTAGTCCAGTCTGTGATTGAATGATATGAGGAGTAGTAGAACACTTCAGGAACAAATGGACAGAGTCAAAGTAGTTACAAACCAATGACGTAATTGAGTCCTCGGACCATCCGCACATTGCTAACTAAACTCACACAAAAGTCGTTGAGCAGGTAAACTTACGAAATGTTCATAACATGAAAAAGTTTATTCAAAATGGGAATGTTCATAATGACAACATGGCCAAACAACTAAGTAATCTGAACGAAATCATGAGTAAGTTAGTAGGCCAAACTTGTCAACCAGTTATGCCTAGTATAGGGAATTACTTTCAAGCTAGAATGATTGCAGGTCATAATTCCTCGGTCCGAAGTCCGAATCAAGGAACAGAACCACCCTTTGGACCATCTACTTCAAGCCAGTGGGTGGTGGAATGGCTAACTTGAATATTGGTAACGAAGCATCAAACTTGGGGGTAACCTAAATGCAAGAGAAAATGTTCAAGCCAATGGACAGAATACTCTGCGTGTCAATGATGGTGGGAATACTCAGTTTAATGGTAGTAATGGTTTAAATAATAACATCCTGCCACAAACCAAGTACCAAACATTAGGCCTCAGGTAGTCCCACCAATAAATTAGCCCATAGGAGTACCATATGATCCCAACGTTATGTTGATGAATCAAATTACAGAAATAGTGCAAGATCAAATGGCTTTTGGAATGCATCCTTTTACCAGGCCGACTTACACAAAGTCATACCCTAATAGGGTAAATCAAGCGTATCCATGGCCTAGAGGGTATAAGGTACCGGAATTCTCATTATTTACTGATTTAAGAGAAGTCTATACCTTGGAACATATAGGGTGATTTACACTACAATGTGGCGACGTAACTGATTACCATAAGATGAGACTATTCCCTAGTTCGTTAACTGGGGTAGCCTTCTCATGGTTCATTAACTTGCCAGCAAATTCTGTCCAAATATGGCAACAATTGGAACAAGTGTTCCACGCTCAGTTTTACAAAATTGAATTTGAAGTTACTTTGGCCGATTTGGCGAATTTACGTCAATTACCAAATGAATGAGCAGAAAACTTTCTCCAGAGGTTTAAAATAGCTAGGAGTAAGTGCTTCATACCTTTGCCTAAAAAATAATTCCTTAGAATCGCTCAAAATTGTTTAAGTTTTGATTTAAAAAAAAAAAGACAGGGAATTTCCTGATCTCTTTCAGTTGAGTGCTAACGTGATTGGGTATGAACGTTTGGAAAGAGAAGAGGAACAAATGAAACACTCTAGTAAAGGGACTTATTATAGAGACCCGAACTTTGATGTTCACGCTGCTAATGACGAACATTATGATCAGGTCGAAATATGCCTGGCCCGATTGGTTAAAGGAAACGCGTATACATGTCCTATGATGGCCAAATCTAAAGTGTCAGAGAAGAATGAGCCCGTAAAAGATGAAAACAAAAAGGCTAGGATATTCTCATTTGACGTGACCAAGGCTGACCTCATATTTGACAAGTTGTATAAAGATAAGCAGATCAAATTGAGTAATAAGCATAAGTTACCAAACCTTGAACAAATTAAGGGCAAAAAAGATTGTAAGTAGCACAATGCATGGTCACACATGACTAATGGTTGTCTGGTTTTTCATCATGTATTACAGGATGCCATTGAATCAGGACGAATCACGTTCGAAGCTAAGAAGAATATGGCAGTGGATAAAAATCCTTTCCCACAACCACTTGAGGTAAATATGGTAACGTCTAGTTTTAAAGGTAAGTTGCCCAAGTTCAAGTTAGTCATAGATGATGGAGAAGAGGATCCTGAGCCACATTCCAACGTCTTTGAAATAATCAAAAGGAAAGAATCTAGAAAGGATGAGGGTGTGTTATGCGTTAGGTGCAATATAGAAATGAAGGAGGATGTGGACAAACCTGGAACACGTCAATATCACCATCCTAACATTACTCCAAGTTTCCAACCTGGTGGAGAACGGAGCATGCTATTCTATGGAAGATAGCCTTTTAAGGGCCAGTTTAGGCCAGTAAACAGTGGGAGAACATTCAGGTCATATCTTAGCCAGCTAAATGTATGGCATTCCTTCCAATACAATGCAGGGAGAGTCGTACCCTTTAACGAAATGACCAGAACCCAACAAAGGTGTTTCCAACGGAACTATGGACGGATGATAAGGCAACAGTAGGGATCGTCAAGTCCTAAGGCACCTAAAATGCTTAAGGTGGCTAACCAAAATGGCTTCAAGGGTGATAAAGAGGCTAGTATGGGTAAATCGGTGGAGAAGTTGCTAGAAAGTTCCTTTGGAAGATCAAAGTTCGAACGTGGGAAAAATCCTGAAGTTGAAAAGGATCCAGAGCGAGCTCTCACCATCCAATTTGGTACCTTACCTCCTGTTGTGGCTAACAATTATTTACTAGCCAACAAATTTAAGAGCAAACAGAATGAAGAGGAGGAAAAAGAAGCAAGTGAGGAAGAAGCATGTGTGCTAGAATGTGAAGGAGGACAAACATCTCAGGTAATGCATGGTGAAGAAGAGGATGACGACATGACAGACATGAAAGTGGAAATTGACTTGGAAGCAGAGAGGAGAAGAAGATGAGTATCGCGCAACACACTGTTAAAGCAGTTGCATCAAGAAGGTGTCCACGAGGTGGATTTACTGGACGAACCATCTAGGCATCCCTTTGACTTCTATGTACTACATGGAACACCAAAAAGAAAGGTGAGGGTGCTTCGTGCTAAGAAATATGGGTCACCTCCAAGGATACTGCCTCCTCCTACAAGTTGGATAACAGAAGAAGAGGCATTAGAAGAGAGTAAGGAAGGAGCTCAAGATGTCGAGACCCAGAATAAAGTGTTACACGTAGACTTGTCACATGGAAACAAGTCAACAGAGGATAAACAGGAAGTGGAGATAGATGCAGCCAAGAAAGTTATCTTCAAGAGACCAACTATGAAGTTAACTAAACATTTGAGGCCATTGTATGTAAAGGTCTTGGTTAATGGTATACCTGTGGTGAAAGTACTCATTGACAAAGGAGTAGCCATCAATACCATCCCGTCCAGAATGATGAGGAAATTTGCAAAGGCAGAAAGCGACATGATCCCAACGGAAGTGATTCTTACAAGCCTCAATGGAGGAGCAACTTCAGCTAAAGAGGTTATGCCACTAGATATAATTGTGGGAACAACTACTAAGACCATAGTCTTCTTTGTAATTGATGGTCCCACCAGTTACATTGTGCTGCTAGGAAGAGATTGGATTAATGAAAGTCATTGCATACCTTCATCGCTTCACCAATGCCTGGTTTTTTGGAACGACAAAGGCGAAGCAAAAGTAGTACAGGCGGACCATAGACCTTTTGTTACAGAAACAAATTCAGTAGAGAGGTTCATGTATGAAGGAAATTGTGGACCTGTTAGAGTAGTTCAAGATGGGGAAGAAACATAGATTGCTGTGCAAAGTGAAGAACCATTTTCAGTAGATGCCCTTACTCAAATCTTCAACCAAATGAGGCCAAATATAGTGAACCTCGAAGAGCCAGTAATTGGCAAAAAGGTAATCAGTGAAATCAAATAAATTGTCGGTGGTAAAAAGATATGGCCGATATTCAGGCCCTCAAAGCCAAGTTAATGGCGTTCAATAAGGAATGTAAGAAAAAGATGAAAGAATGAGCAGCATTGGAGATATTAAGGAACAAGTTAGTTGTGTTCAAGTTGGAGCAAAATATTGACCGAGAAGTTAACAAGGTAAATTGTTTGGAAGAAGAAGCAGTTCCAAAGAACTCAGATGGAGAAGTAATGGGAATCGCAAAACCTGGGCATGCTCAAGCGCAAGATCCTATGGTAAATGTGAACATTGGTGACGAAGGGAAAGATCGTCCAACATTTGTCAGTCAAATGCTCAATCAAGAGGTATATTGAGGTGCAAGTGTATGAATGAAGAAACAAGAAGATGAACAGTAGTTTTTATAGAAGCAAGACGATGCGAAACGTAGGTATAATGGCACGAAGAGGTGGCGTGTCTTTAACTTATAGTTTCATTATTTGGGATGTAGAGGATCACCGCCAGGCAAAGGTAATGATTTGGATACTCCTCTCTTTCTTAGGATTTCAAGTATTGCAGGAAGATACAAAGAATGAATATGGCATTAGATTAATAATCGATATTAATTTTGCCATATTGGGAGGTAATTGTTAACACATAAAAATGAGACCCAATTAAATGGTCCAATGAGTAAAACCCAGATTAGGAAATTTGAAGGACAAGCCCAAGTGAGGACATGTAAAAGGGCCTAAGATAGAGATATATAGCGAAGGCCCATCATCGCACAAGTATACAAAACACCCAAGCTCTGGGAAAATACAACACTTTATGAATATTCAGGGCGACGAGAGTATTATCGTCCAAGATTGCGAAACGCCCAAGATCTAGGCAAAATGTCATCTTAAGCGATGGTTACTAAGACAGTTAAAGGGCAATCTCATTGTGTCCCATGATCTAGGAAATCTCAATTACAAGCAGTTCAATGGTACAATTAATGACAACAGTTAGAACGGCAGTTCCATGACAAGTCAGCCATGATGAAGAACACGGGTAGTTATGGGACGACCAGCAGTTTCAGGCAATTCTATGACAAATACTGTTAGAGAAGTATAAAAGAGAAGAGAAGGAATAGAAGAAAAGACCCCTGAATCAAACACTCTCGAACAGAGAATATGTAATTTTCATTTCATTTACTTTCAACGCATTTAGCTTTCAATTGTTCTGTGTGCTTGTGCCCCTTAGAGGCATTTTCGCTTCTCGTCGATTGTAAATCTGCATCAATAAAGCACCCCTTTTTGGGACTGAACCCCCTTTTAATTGTTAGCGAGACCCGACTTTCCGCGCGAAACAATAACATCTCATATATCTCAGATATTTTAAAATTATTGGCATAGGTCATTACACTTATATATAAAAATTTTGAAGGACTTCTTATAGAAGGTTCCAACAAAATTATTCACATGTCAAATACTAATCAATCCTCATTTTTATTATGGCATTAGATGCCAGGTCAATAAAATGAGTGGAAGAGTCCCAACCTCCCCGGTAACTACATTGACCTTTTATAGAGGGCGTCAAAAGTTGTAAGGATTTAAGGTGTTTGATTAAAAATGTAGTTTTTGGTCTATATTTGCATACTCATATGCATGCATCATACAAAGATTATTGTTCATTTTATTAATACGCGAATCATTAATTTTACAGAAAATGTCGCTTAATCTATTATCAATGATATTTAGCAAAAACCAACTTGTGGGAGAATGTTGGGTGTACGACCAAAGTCCCACATTGGCTAGAAGTGGGGAGGGTCATGGGTATATAAGTATGGACAATATCTCTATTAGTATGAGGCCTTTTGGGGTAAAGCCCAAAAGTAAATCTATGAGGGTTTAGGCCCAAAGTTGACAATTTCAATGTGGAGATATGTGGTGTCCATAGTCTTTACAAATGGTATCAGAGCCAACCCCGGACTTAGTCATGTTGATAAATTCCTCGAATTTCTGACAAAGGTGGTGAGCATCAATTTGCTCGTAATGGGATCCATGGATGAGCTCCATTGGACGGGAGGTGTGCTCCGGATACTTCATGGACGTGTCCTACCCCAACACGGTGAAGAAGAGAGTGGAGAATCCTGGTTAGTAGAGAGTGGACGGATGGATGATCATTTAAGGAGAGGCTCAATGGTCCTTTGTTCGAGGGGAGGATTGTTGAGTGTGCGACCAAAGTCCCACATTGGCTAGAAGTAAGGAGGATCATAGGTTTATAATTATGGACAATATCCCCATTGGTATGAGGTCTTTTGGGGTAAAGCCCACAAGAAAACCCATGAAGGTTTAGGTCCAATGTGGATAATATCGTACCAATGTGAAGATATGTGGTGTCCATAGTCCTTACAAATGGTATCAGAGCCTTGGTTGGTGTAAATTTCGAAGAGAAACTGACAAAAATGGCGTCTGAAATTCATGGTTTTTCAAAGGGGCCGAACATGCATCTCTCGAATCTAGCCAAACCAGTGATCGACCGAAATAACTGAGCCCATATTCGTGTTCTGCAGGCTGAGGCGCAATCGATAGTCGTGCATGTGGTGGTGACTATCGCCGATGATGACGGCGATGGGGCATGGAGCTTCGGCGACGGTGCGTCGCTGCTCATCTCGACGAGCTCTCTTTAGACAATTTTCTTATTTTGATTTCTTGAACATGGTGATATTATTGGTTTCGTGTTTTAGGTTACGTAGAAAAAATTGGATGATTTTGCCCTTGGTAGGTCGATGATTGCAGTTGCTATAATTTACTGAATTACTTTAACCAAAATCGCGGCCCTAAAGCAATAAATCTGCATCTCTCGTAATTTACGGACTCAGACAAGTCTGTTCTGGTAAATTGGCTAATCATGT
>CAIGRR010119177.1:0-14033 GCA_903798365.1 Fraxinus sp. 1973-6204 | reverse complement strand
TTTTTTTTTTTTTTAAATTATTAATTTTGAATAGAAAGTTGAACAACTCGAACAAAAAGATTGTGCAATGCGATGATTATCGAGGGGTTCTCTCATTTATGACTAATCTCACTTAAGAACACTGAACTTTTGGGTTTGGTTGCACCCACAGTCCCACACCTAGATAAAGGAGGGTGGTGGCATGTTAACAATAAACGCAAATTTTTATCACATTTTATGACATGAACTTTCTATAAATTTCAGTACGGCATGCCCTACACTCTGCATTTGATATCAGGTGTTGTGTAAAGTTGTCTAGTTTATCTAGGCTGTAATCCATATGCGACACTCTAATGGACGGGTGACGGAAAATTTATCTAGGACAATAGAATTAGGATACAAACTCATAATATGGGGAGAGTTGTCTAGGTTATCTAGGCTGTAATCCATACGTGACACTCTAATGGATGGGTGATGGAAAATTTATCTAGGACAATAGAATTAGGATACAAACCCATAATATGGGGAAAGTTACAGGAAATTTGAACTAATAGATGTGATGCCTAAGAGGAAAATCAACATAGCTTGCATGCAAGTGATTAAATGATTAGAGGAAAGGTGAAAGAATTAGGAAAAATAATGATGTATACTTTGGAATGCAAACTGGAAAAATGTAGGGGTGCAGTATAAACAATTATTTAACCAACTTTAAAAGATGGAGAGCACGTTTGGGTGAAATTTAAATGGTGCTTATAAGAACATCTCCAGTAGCTTCTATACAAGGCCGAACCTCTTTATTTTAGAGAGTCAAACCCTCTTTTTAGGAGTCCAACAAACACTGTATTTATAATTTAAAGTAAAGATTGGAAGTTTAAAAAGCGAACTCCCTATATACTAATATAGTGATTTCATTTATTATTTCATGATTTCCATCCACCTTTTTCAAAATAGAGGGAAAATGATCAAATAAAAAGAGGGTAGCTAGGTGAAAATTGATAGAAATGAGTCATAATTGCTTATGGGAAAAAAAAAATCAAATTCATGATTTAATATAAAGAGTGCTTTGGACTTGTATAAAAAGTTCTACTTTAAATATTCTTCAAGATGCTCTTTATGTTGAAAAAGATTCTCTTTAAAATAAATTGCACTATTGGAGATACTCTAAGCACCATTTTAAGCTCACCCAGATATGCTCTATGTTTGTGGCCATAGAACTTAATTTCGTAAAAAACATGAATTTAAATATTAATAAAAAAAATTCCAATTCATGTTACACTAGATTAAATTAACCTTTTTGCTTGGTTCCCAGACGCCAATTGCTAGTCGAAGAGCGTAAATGTTTCAATGTTTGGTGTAATACAGTTTCTTCATAAGTAAAACCCAAACTTTAATGTTAGAACTCTATAGTTGTATAGAGATTAATGGCTGGTTTAGCTTGCATGTGTGAATAATTGAGATTAGTTTATTATTTAAAGTAACAATCAAAACGGTCAATTGCTACAGTAGTCAGAAGTTAAATGGGACAATATATTATTATATTAGGTAGAGCTCTTTAGGACAAGAGTCGATAAGGGTTTTGAAGTCTTTTTTCTAATGATGTCAGGGTTATTAGTCTTCATATCATGGAATATGATAGAAAAGGCAACAAAGTAACAATTTTGGTAAAACCTTTATTGGCTGAATCAAGCATTCCCTAGTCAAGATAAGATTTTTTGAAGATTTTTAGTGGTCATGAGGAGAAACATGAGTCAGGATATGAAAGATTATATGGAAATTTTAGCTTTGAGGACCAAAATGAAGAAGGCTACTGGTGAATACATGCTTCAAAGATATTGACTGACTGAATAATTTATATAACTGAAAAAAAGTTTTTAGTCTTACTAGATGGTGAAAGGTCATTGTGCTAGAATTCTAAGGTGATACTTGGTGAGAGCCTAGCTACATAATATGGGTTGGTGATGCTATGCTATTATTAAGAAATGGAAAAGAAGTACGTAAGAGGTTTGCATTCGAGAAAATAATAAGGGATCCACAGGATAAAAATCAGAATGAAGTAGCTAGCTGCATTCAAAAGCTAGCGAAGTAGACATTAGGAGAATAAGAATTGAAACCACCATCTAATAACGAAAACATGGGTAGAACTAGAAGGTTTGATGACAATTAAAGCTGAAAGTGAATGCTATTGAAATTTATTGAAATGTGAAAATTCTGAGGTTTTCCAAAGTTAAAAGTTAATTTGATGGGAAGCCGAAAGTGTGTCCAGGTTCTACAAAGCATGTGAGTTGTATAGTTATCTTGAAACTCAGGATAGAAAAAAGTTATTTAGAAATTCCTGGTAAAAGAGATGCAAATCCATAGAGGGAATATAATAGATCTTGATGCCCACTGTCTACCGGGGTGAACTCCATATTTTGATCGAAGTTATCCTCTAATATGTATCCTAAATTTCATTAAGGGGACATAAATTAGTGCTAAATAAATGGCCTGGCTAGGTTGTTGTTATTGGCATTGGAGCATGAAAGGGCGATATGAGTTAATGAGAGCACTATTTCAAGGCATTTTTAAATTTAATAACTTGGACTTGAACAATCGGAAATTACCCATTCTAAATGTTGAAAGTTCACACAAAAACTAGTGGTTACTGCCACAAAATTAGTTGGAAATAGAGAGATGTGTGAAGGGCGCAATGGTTGTAGAGAAGTTCAATTAAAAGAAAAAAAATAAATTATCAAAAAGGAAAATACAGTGAATAGAGGAGGACTAGTATGGTTTGACCAATTACGTATTGTGATCTCTATAGTATTTCACCCTTGTTCTTTATATGAAGGAAGGATGCCAGACAAATTTTGCAAGGTTCACAAAGCTTAAAATTTATGCTACCACACCACATTATCCGTCTTATGAACAAATATTTTATATATGTACCTAATAACTGTTTTTGTCTATTTTTTGATACATGCCCAAAGGCCTTCCCAGGCTTTGGTAGAATATAACTCGATGTTGCAGTGCCCTTGCCTTTTCTCTTTCTCTCGCTCCTACTTCCATTTATGTGACTTAGGGTCTGTTTGGACCAGATTTTAATCTAAGTCAAAGTCAAACAATCGATATCAACCACATCTTTTCAACCGCTCATTTCAAAGGTTTATATCACAATTCACTTAAAATCTGATTTTAATCTACACCAAACACCCTCTTAGTAATGCTTAATATGGGGTGGAGGAGCACCGTTTGCTCAAAGATGGCATCCTTTGAGGCCTATCCTGCATGTTTACTTCCACGCAGAAAGAAAAGAAATGAAAGGTTCCTTTTCGGTTATGGGTGAAGGGGTCTTGAGTAGTAATATGATGTGAGGAAGAGTACTTAATTCTTATTACATAACCTATTGCAGGCCTCATTTTTTAAAGAAACTTGTATTTCTATTAACATTCATAGATCTACACCCCTGTATGTATGATATCTAGCAAATTTGGTCTTTAACAGTTGAGGCATAGATTTATATACATCCACAAAAATTCATCAAAAATCTTCATTTAGTTTTGGCTAAAACTCACAAATAAAATGTGGCTAATTTTGATTTCCGATTCAAGATTATGTAGTCTCTGACTTGTTTCAAATTCATCTACGAGTCAGTATTTTGTTCAACTTACCTATTTTAATTTTTTTTTCAACATAATTCAATTGCTTATTGTTTGTATTTTATTTTGTGAGAGAACTTGCAGGTTCTTTTCTGTAGCACAGAGATTGGACGGACATCTTTCGTGAGACAACTTGAACCGGATTGGCATGTAGACACAAATCCTGAAATTGTAACGCAATTAGCGGTATATTTCAAATTTCTCATTAAATATTTTTTTCCCATTTTAATTTATGTACTCTTTTATTTTCCATTAGATCAATGATTAAATATGGATGTAGGGCTATGTGATAAATTTAAAATGCTCTGGTTAGAAACATTTGGCCAGGAATTTATGTTTTCATGGTTAGCTTTTAGTTGATGAAGACTCTCAATGTAGGATATTCCCTCTACCAAATTGTTGCCTGGCAGTGTTTTAGAAAATCACCTTTATTTTTCACACAATGCTGTAAATTGAAATTTTTTCTCCACTTTCTACTGCATGTTTCTGAATAATTTTATACATGGATACCACTTTTTTCCCGACTTTGATGAACAACTTTTGAGTCTAAAAATAATCAAGTTTCATTTATGGAGAACTCAAATGAGTGTATTCAGGCCAAGTGAACTGAAGTGTTCATTGTGCAGGTTCTCAAACTAATAAAGATTTTTTTTTCTTTGCCAAGTTCATGCTAGCAAAACATTTTTCTTCAAACCTCATGACTGGTTGAGGAACTAACATGAGCTACAAGCTGAGCTGGATTGAGATCATACCTTCTGTTTTGCGTTGCATGGCAACAAGTTCAAGTCTACAACAATCAACAAGTTCCAACTACTAAAAGCTATCATCGAAGTGATACTGCAAATAATAGTTATCCTGGTGAAAAACAGCGGTGCTATCCATAATAATTGAACAAACGGCACTCCCCACTACTACAATTAGATCCTTCAGTTCTATGATGATGCATAAAACTTTTGACATTGGCTATAGTAATGTTCAATATAATTGGGCAGGGGTAATCCAAATTCCTCTTTTTGTGATTCAAATTTTAGGAACTGGTGTTTGGGTTTTGTAGGTAATTTCTTTCAATGTCGAAACTTATACTATTTAATCCAATATAATTCAAGCCAAGCCCAGTTGTTTTTATCCTGCTTTTGACTTAAGAGGTTGTCACTTCTGATTGTTGTTTGAGAAGATACAAGGTTTCGCAAAGGGAAGAGGGTTCGAATTTGTTACCATCTGGAAATTGTGCCGAGTTTGTGTTATTTTTAATATAACTGTTCAGAAATAGCTCTTAAAAGATGCATCTTTTAGACTTGTTACTTTAATTGTCGGGATTCTCTGCTTTTTTTTTTTTGGTTTTCACAGTCTTTTGCATTAACATCTTGTTTACCATTTTTAATATTTTCAGAGATTCATCAAGTACCAGCTTCACATCTCTCCTATGAAGCCCGAGGGTACTGCTGCCAACGTTTACACCTCTACATCCTTGGAACAATTCTTTGGATGCATCTAATTTGTCGTGGTATTGAAACACACAGTTGTCAACATTTTTTTTCTCTTTGTTTCAAGTTCAGTGGATTCGATATATCACCTGCATTTACTGACTTTACAATGACTGATAATATACTGTTCAAAGTATTTCTCAGAAGAATTTCTTCATTTTGTATTGTGTGTACTACATTGATTATTATCAGATGTTGAAGTTCATACTTATGTAGTCATTGTATTTTAAGATAATGTACATTTGATCTTGCAAGAAACTTTTTGAGGTGAATGTATTATAATTTGCTTCACCGAATTTTGATATTCATAACTAGCAATTAGCATTCTCTGAGATTTTACCAGATGTAACAAAAAGTAGTTGCTTCTGTGTGAAAATCGTGTGTCAAATCTTCGATTAGAAAATATATTCAAAGAGTGATTATGGTGGATGCTTATTTTAAATAAATAAAACTATATCAATGTAGTCTATTAGATAAGCAGTCTCTAAAGTATACTTGGTGGTCGCATGAGCCATTTTAATTTTTGTGAGATAAGATCTTGAGAAAGATCTAATGCTGTAATATTGGTTGTCACCTATGGTTCGTGTTGAGCCCATCATATTTGGAGTGTGAAATTTTGGATTATGGGTCATGGGTTGTCGATGTAGGCTAATACAACCCACAAGCTAGTGAAATGGGTAGGAGAGAATGATTTGATTTTGAATTAATTTTCTCTTACCCTAAATTCTTCTTCCTCTTGAACCTCCTGTTTCTTCTTCAATTGTTCGTTGTCAAGTTATTCCTTTCCTATGTAAACTTTAAAACTGTAACGTTATTGCGATTGTCTTTGATATGTTCTTATTTTTTTTGGCGTAAGAGCTATATCTACTCTAAATATATTTGACTCATCTGTATATTTATAGTAGAAATAAAATATCACAATGTAGGCTTGTACAAGCCAAGATAAATCAGATAGCAAGCATATACAGTGTTCTTTTTGCCTTGAAGCTCCTGTCAATTCTTTATTCTCCTCCCTCTTGACAATGCAAGACAAGGTATTCCCCCATTAATATGCACTACCTTTTCCCATATTTCTCCCTCAAGCAAACTCTATTTTGTTATAAACAACCAAGTTTAGAGGTAAGCAAGGGATAGTCTCACATTGCGACGAATCTTTATAAATTTTGTGTGATCTTGTATGTCTATTTCCTTACTATGATTTTATTATTCTTGGTGATATAGAATTAGGGTTTCTAATTTTTAACAATATTAAACCATGATGTTCTTGAAGTGTCAAAGCTTGATTTCGACTCATGCCGAGCAAACAACCGGTGAATCCGCAATCTGGAGGATGAACAGTCATAACTCTTTCTTCTCAAGGCAAGAGGTACTTCATTTGTGGAACTGCTGGACATTGTGAACAAGGCATGAAGCTAGAAATCGACACTGTTGCAGCTTCTGCTCCACCACCAGCCACCTACTTGGCCACTCCCTAGTCTCCTTCGCCAGCAACTCCATCAGCTCCACCAACCAGTTCCCCTGTCAAGCCACAAGTTTCCTCCCAAGTCCCAACCCACCAAATTCTCAACTCCCTTGCCAAAGCATTCACACGTGCCTACTCCTAAGATATTCCCTCCGTCGCCTCCTAACAGGAGCCCCACGTCATCTCCTGTTTCTTTGGTTGCGCATCCTCACTCATCAGCCATTAAGGTGAATGTCATTGCTGGTTCCTTACTCGGGCTTGGTTTTTAATATCATGATGGTGCTCATCAGCCTTTAAGATTTTGAGCGAAATTCGTATAATGGATTGTCGTTATCATTTGTTCACCTCGATCGAAATTCTGCATGTATCAATTACTTGGCTGATTTTTCATTTATCAGTTGAAATAACGATATTCTAAACATCGTTAGGATTTGATTCATTCTTGTTACCATAGTTAATGATGTTTCACATGAATAGATCTCGCCATGAGCTTGACTCAGAGTTACTAGTCATCTAGAAATGTACCCCGGACTGGGTCTGGGGCTAGAATAATGCTACTCAAATAGGGATTGCAAACAGGGGAAGGTGTTGTGTTGGCAGTACCTGTGTGGCTACTTTTTTCCAAATTGTCCAATGATGTTACTCCACGTGTCCTCCTATTTTTAATCCTTGTCACCGAACCTGTTTGTATAGCATGATTGATCTTGCATCCTTAAAAAACACTTTTTGAATGTATTATTGAAATTAAAATTTGACTTTGATTGTGTTGTAAAAGTAACTTTTAAGTTGCTAAAAATGTTTCGCAAACAGAGGACTTTGATTGAACAAGTTGAACTTTTGAAGAAAAATGCTGTCTTTTATTACAAAAGGATTTATTATTTCTTGACATTCAAACAAGGGCAAATTCTGCTGCAGGAGTACACCTGGCCTAGTTCGAACAGTAAGCAAAAGAGCAGATACCAGTATACTTTCTTATTTACTTCACATCCTTTCAAAAGAGATACACACTGTTATACAGCTGCTAAACATCAACATTTTCCCGAGCCATGCCACAATCAGCTCCTCCGGCTTATGCAACAGGAGGGCGAAGCACGTGATCCTGGGATGTGTCAACCACAGCAGGTTGCATGAACTGCCACATGGCAACACCAGGATAACCAATGAAGGGCATTAACTTGTTCCCTGCTTCCTTTGCAAATGCAACTCCCATTGCAGAGTGATGGGCTAATAACGCGGGTTGTGCAGCCAAAGCTTTAATTTGCAGTTCGAGCTTCTCCTTATTGGTTTTAAGCCTCAATTTCTCATCTCGTAGCTCATTCTTCTCAACCTGAAGAGAGAACATTGACAGAAATATATCCATCGGATAGTTATCAGTATTTATCAAATATTTTCCTACATAATGACGAGCTATTGGGTCAAACTACAAAGAAATTATTAAGAAAAAAGATAAGCTTTTCTTGGATGAAATGGAAATTGAATTCATGTAACAGGAGAAATATTTCCGATTCCTTAAGAAAGATATAAGCCCATGAAAGGGAGATTAAGCAGAACAAAATAGACTAGGCAGTGGAGTAAAAAAAAAGGGCTATCCTATGAAGTTGATTACAATAAAGATCAAAACTAAAACTCGATCTCAATTATGTTATACATTTACTTGCACAGTGATAGGATCAAACTCTCACCTTCAATTCTTTGATCTTTTCCAGCAAATCCTTGTTTGACTCCTTCAGCTGCTGAGCTTCAAGACGCAGCTGAGTTACCCTTCGAACAGCATCGCATAAAATAGCACGTCTGTCTGTTTTTGGTGGCTTGCCTGGCTCAAGGATAGACCTCAGTTCCAGGAACCTTCACCAAATTGTAAGTGAACTATGAAACTCAAATGACACTATGAGCGACTTGAGGAAAGAAAAATAATACCTCTCATTTAGTCGGTCTCTGCGCAACTTCTCTCGACATGCTTTAGATCCAGATGTATTACATGACTCTGACTTTAAGCTGTAGAATACAATTGAATCTTTACCCAGAATGCTTGAAATTTGTGTGCACGTGCTGTAGAGAGAGACCGACGACACCTCAAGGATGGACAATTTGTAGAAGATACTAGACACATGATCGATATCATATCCTTAAGATCTCAGGTTCAATCCTGATCTTATTACACATGATGACTTCAACTTCTCCTCCGTTATATTAGTATCAGGTGACTCAAGTGATATGGCTCTCTAATCTGAAGCTGTAAAATAATGTGTCCTTGTGCTTTGACATTTATGCAAAGTTCAATGGTGTTCATGCTCATATCGGCATTTTTTATTGGATTCTTGCTGAAAGTTTACTCAATATAGAAGTCTTTTGATGGCCCAGCATATCATCAGTATACTTCATTTAAACGAGATGGCTATCGTATTGACTAGTTTAGGTATGCTAAATGAACTATTCAGCACTATTTTATCTTCCATGGGTGTACAGGCATACTTAAAATGATGAACACATACTTAGAAAGAGGACTCAGGAAAGATGCAACATGGGAAAATCCAAGCGACAGGGTAGAGACTGAATGGTTGAGGCAATTTAACATATAAGTTACTGCAACATGCATATATTTTTTCATTATTAATCAAAAAGGAACGCTTAATCAAGAAACAAAATATATTTCATGTTTTCGATAAGTGTAAAGAAGAAAATATCAGTCATAGATATGTAAAATAATGTGTGGAATTCTGTAGGAATCGGTATTACTTGACTCTTCATATGCATTACAAGTACTCAACTTTGTCTAGCTATGCAAACGTTAGAATTTAGGTAATCCGATCAAATTCCATTAATTTTTATGGCTCCTAGAAACCAAATGCAGGTAATTCGATCATTTCATGAACAGTAAACAGATTTAGATATTTAAGTGGGCCGAAAAGAATCCATGACATGAGAATCTATGGTTTACAAATGACAAGATATTGACATCAAAGAAAAATAAGGGAAAGTTTTATACCGTTTACAAGGACCTTCTTCCTTAAAGCCTTGAGAATCCTCAAAAGAGAAGTCCAATTCCGAACTAAAAATAGAAAGCTAAGTCATCAGAGAAGAACGAAATGATGTAGTTGTACTTCCACTGTCCTAAATTGTTTCTAACGAGTTCTTGGTACAAAGCTTAAGAAAAGAGACCACCATATGGTTGACATTGACCTCTGTTTTATATTAATCTTCAGTCTACGTTCTAAAACTTGCAATTTAGAATGAATTTAAACATTGGGATATTACTTACGAGTTCTATATCCTTTGAATTAGTACTTGTTAAATCTAAATGAATATGTGTTTCAGTTTCGGGGCTTGATATGTAGCGAGTGTGTCATATGAGATAGACTTGGAAGTGGTAAATACTTTTCAAATATGCTAATTCCGCTGCCATACTGGAAATCATTCAACGGCGTAGAAGACAACAACCAAGTAAGAGCATGCCTGAATTTGCATAATCCGACAGCATTCCTTATTATTCTGAGTTCTTTCACTAATTGTATTGATTAAAGGGTGATTATGTTTATTGCCATATCTGCACTCCCACCCAAGAAAGAGAAAATAAAGAGAAACATAAAGTCAAAAACTCCAATCTTCCTTTGTTTTGCCTTTCGACTATCATACTATGCATATGTACAACAATAAAATCAGGCTTTCTATCAGTATATTAACTGGTGTGTGAAAACAAGAAATTAACTTTGATGTTATCCACACACAGCATTTCATCCTTTATGGCAGGGGTGAACAACAAACCGCCAATCCGCCAAAATGAATCGAAATCGCGGTTTTGAACCCGTTGGTTTGGCTTCACGTGGTTAAGGTTGACCATTTCAAACTGAACAAATCATTTGCAAATGATTCGATTTAGGTTTCAATATTTGAAAACCGCTTGAGACCAAACCAAACAGTTGACCCAAGTTCTTTTCTTTTGAAAAAAAATATATCTCATTTTATCCAAAATATATTCTTTATTAGATCTATTTATACTTCAACAAATTTACTTGTTAGTAGGTTTCTATTGGCTCTTCAGGAAATGATTTATTTATGATAAAACTTTTCCTTTCTCGAGAATGAAATTGCAAGCTTAAATTTTTTGGTTAAACTCGTATTAATTTATTGGTTTAAGCTTGTATTCATTGGTGATCTAGGGGGAGCTGGGCTGTGCTACATATTTTATTTTTTTCCTTTTGCGTATTAGCTCGCCTTAAAATTTTTCTTGGATCCACCCCTGCTTGTATTGAGACAAATATATTAGTATGATAGCGTTTATATTTGGTTGATTTCAATCTGAGTGTTATAGTGAATTTTATACCAATATATTTATTTTGTTCCACTTGTTTGAAAGATATTATTTTTATGTTGTTAAAACCGTGGTTTGAAACCAAATCAAACTGCGAACAATGGTTGGTTTGGAAAATGAAATGATGTTAAAACCGTTTAAAATAATTTGCTTTGATGTAGTTCAAAAATCTCCCAAACCAAATATTGTTCACCCCTAAAAACTTGGGTTATGCTAGNATGTTAAAACCGTTTAAAATAATTTGCTTTGATGTAGTTCAAAAATCTCCCAAACCAAATATTGTTCACCCCTAAAAACTTGGGTTATGCTAGGCGTACATAATGGGTGCCGCCATTTGTCAATTATGGCATCCATTATGAAAAATGCTATGTACAAATAGCATTTTCCCCATTTTCCTACAAACTTTGTGCCCAAAGAATCAAGGAAAGCACATCAGTATGCTGTCAGGAACCAGATACGTATTCAAATCTGCTCCATCTCTATCCATGAGGTTAGCAGCCCCAGCTTTCATAAATTTCGGGTTATTTCGTCGAGTAATATTAGCTTCCTGAAATTCATAAACTTCATGTGTCCATTTGACCTAATTATCTCTCATACGCAGTCTTGTTCTTCATTTTCTATCAAGCAGTTACTTAACAAATCAGCTTGGAGAACTGAGCATCATGTCATGTTTTCTTTGTCACAGCTTAGAATAAATAATCATCAACCCTGTTCAGTTAGCATTTATGAATAAACTGGCCAAGTTGAACTATCCGAATTGACCACCCCGGGAAGGTGGGGGCAACAACCACTGGTCCACTTATTCGGAAAACATTTTTTCCGGTCTTACAAATAACAATAAATTTTATCAAAGTGGCCCTTTCCATGAATCAAGACTGTTATGACTGTGTCCAATTTCTTGAGGAATCTTAAGCACGCCTTCAAATTAAAAGTAGAAGATTTCTATCATATCCTTCCGACAATGAATCACCATCATCACATACACAGGCAAGTACTAATTTGGCGTGCCACAAATCACATATTCGAGCCCAGAGACAGGATAATTGCAGAGTGATTATGCCCCCAAACATATATAATGCAAATTCTCATAAATTCAAGCATAATTTATAATTTAAGAAGCATTCAATTACATCAGTCCAAATTTCTTATTGTTTATTCTTCCATTGCTATTTTTCGTACCCTTCAAAGAATTTGAGTATTAATTTTTTGCCTAAAAAATTTTCGTGATCCTAAAGGAAAAATACAAACCTAATTGAAAAGGGTTAAATTCTTTTTACAAGGTTGAATAAATCAAGCAAGAACTGCTAAAGAAAAATGGAACAGTCACAATATAATGAAGAAATGGGTTCAAGAATTCCACACCTAACATTAGAGCTACAACTGAATGCTTTGGGGGCCCAGGAGAAGCCAGTGGCGGTGGCAAGCGGCCGCGGAGGAGGACTGGGGAAGCCTGCTGCGGCCGAGACGGCAGAGATATCATCCATCAACTCATAGTCGCACAACCAGTTAGTGGTGGCGTTAGAATTCCCAGTAGAACTGATTTCCATTCTGGAACTGAGTCACTGAACAATGATTGGATTGTGGGACTAAAATCATCAACTGGGTTCGTGAAAAATTAAGAATGTTTTTTGGACGGCAGTGAAGTGATGGCAGCGTTGAGCATGCTACAATGCATATTTCATAATCAATTTTTTGTTTTTTACTTTTATTTTCCTAAAAGTAAACGCCTTACGTTGGTAGGATGTTGAGTGCTAAGCACTATTTTGGATAAAACTGGGAAGAATTGCAACTTTCGTATCCGACTATCATTTATGTTGCGCTGTCATCCTCAACGTACAGAATCCATCAAAAAGTCCGCATCTTTGCAAATGAAACTTTTTTAGGGCCGAAAACGGCATAAATTGCACACAATACTATCTGAATCCTCCTGTTTAATGCAATTTGAGGTTTTATTTCATCTATATTGGTATACAATAGTGTGGCGGGTGGTCATTCTTTGAAGCGATTTTCACTTTGTCTTTTTGCAAGGATCAAAATCACAATAGAACATATTGAAATATGAGATTTTTTGGATGGGTGTTTAAACAAAGGGATGGCTGGAATGAGAGTATAACCAGACGAAATAATCACCAAGTACGGATCAACTAGGCGAAGCCAGAACAGTGTCGAATCATCTGGGCACCGAATCTATCCGAGCTTCTTCTTTTTTTCTTCATTCGGGACATGTGCTTTTCCTTTTTTCTTTTGACGAAATTGGTTGAGTTTATATGCCCGGATGATTCATCACTCTTCTTGATTCGTTTGGTTGATCCGTACTCATTATTATTTCATCTTATTGTACCCGTATTCCAGTCATCCCTTTCCTGAATCTACGGGTCTTTAAGTTCATTTACTATTTGTTCTTCTTCTATTTGAGCTCCAACTTCTCGACCACTATATGAATAAACAACATCAGGATTCGACATGGGTTGAATATGTACGACAACGCCTAGAAATCCATTGACTCTCAGCAAAGGAGTACGAGGTCATGGTGCGAGACTTCCGTAAACAAGTTGAGGATGATTATGCAACATAATGATACATGAGGATGCAAATGTCAAAAAAAAGGAGGGGAGGGGGGAAGGAGAATTGAAATGCATTTGCTACCAAGTGTATAGATTGAAGACTAATGCTACAATTTTCCCATAAAAATATGCAGTATCTAGTAGGGGAAGGGCCACAACGACATAGTCAACTATGTAAATTTGGAATATTATCTAGGAAATTTTCTAAGACCTTCAAATTGCAATTGGCTAAACTCTTCAAAATTGATATTTTGTGCATGTCATTTTGTACTTAGGATAGTACTTGGGCTATGATTATCAGGATTCGACATGGGTTGAATATGTAAGACAATGCCTAGAAATAGTGGCGGACCCAGCACCCGACCAGGGAGGCGGCCGCCCGTGCTAGGATCCGCCGAAATTTTTTTACAGAAGAGTCGAAGACAGACTGGTTCGTCTTCTCCAGTTGGGCGGTGGTGGCTGTTGGCCGAATCTCTCCTTTCCGTTTTTTTTTTTTCTTTTGTTTTGTTATAACTTAAGTTTGGCCTTTGGGCCGTAGGTTTTAGCCCAGCCCATCTGCCATCTTTTTTTTTTTAATATGGGTTGGAAGGTTGGGCCTTG
>CAIGRR010119071.1:0-13868 GCA_903798365.1 Fraxinus sp. 1973-6204 | reverse complement strand
TTTGAATCAAATCCCTTAATATTATTTTTGTCACTTATCATCATTTCAAGTGTTTTAAGTTTAATGTAACTAATTCTTAAGATAAATAATTTTTTTTTTATATTTACGCTATCATAAATAGTTTAACCTACCCATTAATTTCAACACTAACATAACTTCCAAAAGTATTACAATCCGTACATTGCACGAGCTTTGACTAGTTTTTAAAAAAGAAAAAAAAAATTGAAAATAGTGTAATTAACAATACATATCTAAGGTTTTTACATTACACCATTTCAAAAATACAAAAACAAGTTTCAAATTTCAAAAATCAGGTTTTTTAAAATTTATATTTATGAATTAATAAATTATTAAATCAATTTATTATTACACATTTAATACTAATATAACATAACTACCCCCACACCACCTCCACCATCCCTACCGTTCCGGGAACTATTTAGCTATGGTTCCGGTCACAATTGTTCCAACTTCGACGAATATATTAAGGTCACAGATCTATGTAATTTGGTCACAATTAAAAAAATTTAAATTTTTATAGGTCACATTCCGTTCATCGGTCACAAATTTAAATTTTAAAAGTCATAATTTGTATATCGGTTACTAATAACAAAAATTATAAATCAAGCAACTTATTTTACGGTCACAAAACATCATATGAATTGGTCACAAAATTATTTCGAGGTCTCAAATTAAACATTTTATAAGTCACAATTTAAGTCATTGGTCACAGATCAAAAAATTATAGATCACAGTTTATCGATGGGTCACAATGAACCAAAATGTCGGTCACATACACCAAACACCCCACCCTAGTTCCAGTCCCGATCCTCCGCCAATGTTTTGGTCACAAACCAACCAAATAATTGGTCACAAACACTACCCAGCGAAGAAGAAACAGCCAACCGCGACGTTCAATCAGCGAAGCCTTTTACAAGAAGACATACAAGAAATCAATATTACTCTTACGCTCCATTTATTCAATGTTGAGACTCCTTTCGTCATATAAGGCCTTTCGTAAACGAAGCTCAAGTCATAATTGTGATTTTGATATCAATTACAAGGTCTGTACATATGCTATTCCATTTTCAAGGGTGGGGGACGAGTTGATGAAAAGACATAATTTCATTCCAATTGACACCCAACAAGGTGTCGTTTCTGTATCCTTGACTTATCGTAAAAATCTGTATGATTTCAACTTGGATGCTTTTGTATCTTTTCCCTCAGAGATCATTACAGATTATGTTGGCAGCCCACTTACCGAGCCAATCAGACCATTCCCCACTTCATCTGAGAAGGGTGTCCATGCTACGTCCTTCCCCACAAGAGGGAGTCAGCAGACTTCTTCATCTGCGTTTCAACGTCGGCACAGCTAGACAAGTGGGATCCATGGGGACTCTTACTCTTCACACCACCACACAACTCAAAACAAGAAAAAGAAGAACGAAGAAGAAACAACCAACCGCGACGTTCAAATCGCCGCTTCTTGGTAGTGGCATCTTGCGGGTGGTGGTAGTGGCGGCATCTTCGCAGCAGTCCGACAAAGAGATAGAAGGAGAAGGAGGAGGCGGTGGCGGTGGCGACGGTGGGTGAGGAGAGAATGGTTACTGTGAAGGGGAGGGAAAGGTTTGGGTTGTAATTTAATTTAGGGTTTGGATGGAGGGTATGTATAGATTGATATATTATTATTATTAGTTTATATTAATTATCAATTAAAACCNAGGTTTGGGTTGTAATTTAATTTAGGGTTTGGATGGAGGGTATGTATAGATTGATATATTATTATTATTAGTTTATATTAATTATCAATTAAAACCTGATTATTGTATAATTAAACTTCATTCCTTATTTATGAAAATGAAAATTTAAAAACCTTTCTAATTGTAATTTCCTCATCTATATATGTGGGTTTAAACCAGAGGCGAATGGAGATGGTGATTGTGATGGACTATAGCCCGACCCTGCTCGGCCCCGGCCCAGAAGCAAATTGACTCGTAAAAAATGAGAAATTTAGCCCAAATTCATGGTGGAAATCAAAAAGAATAAAAATTTAGCCCAATCTAAAAATTAATTTTAGCCCCCACTAACTTCATTTTCAACATAAACCCAATGTTCAATTATTCAAATTTAGTTTAAGACTCTACAACAATTACATATTTATTTTATTCATATTCATGATACACAAATAACTCGACACTCGTTACCAAATTAGATATTTTATTTCACACACATATATATAAATAAGTTTAAAGAGTTCACTTATAATTAGATTAGTTTATTATATGACAAATAATTTTTATTTATTAAAGATAAATGACTTACTTGAACAGTATGAAATGCTACATGTTTAACTAAGTTTAAAAGTAATTAAATTTTTCTAATGTATACTTATTTATACTTGTGAGTTAAAAAATTATTTATTTCGACCATGAAATAGATGTTATCAAAATAAGTAATATGCTATATATTTAATTTTATTGGTTAAACAAATATATGTTAGAACTTTGTTATGAGTATCCAAAAATATATTCTAACTCACATTATTACGAGTGTCGTGAATTTAACCGTTCAAACTAAATCCCGTGTGGTATATGATATTTTTTATTGTACAAATAAAATTAAATTTCAACACATCCTAACATATCTTTCTGTCTCTGCCTCTGGTTTAAACTTTAAAAAACTCAATCTACATAGCAACTTGATCCTTTCTACGCATTTTCATTAAATTTTAAAAACGTTAGCGAAATTGGATGTTAATGTAAAAAGGCGTGATTTTACCATATAATCATCTGCACATGTTTAATTCTTAATTCCAAGTTCTTCGATTTTACTAACAATTGGCGTAATGAATATGTTGCTTGGTGATAGGTTGACACTAAGCGACATCACTATTTAACATTAATTTTTTTATGTGAGTGACCATTAGTGCACCATTAAGAAACTTGAGCGATGATTACCATAATAAAATAAATACAGTAACTATTAAAGTAATTATTCAAAAGTTCATTGTCCATTCATGTAATTAGCTCGAAAACATAAAATAATTATGGAAAAATTTCATCTCTAAGAGATTAACTATGAATCATTTCAAAATTAATAATTAGGTTTAAAACTTCAAAAAACAGATATTATTAAGTCCATGTTTGGTTCCTATTAAATTAAAATTTATTTTTCTCTCTTTTCCTATCAGCCACACATTCTCTAAAAAAATAATATTACACGTAAATAAAAAAAAAAATCATTCTTTTCTAACCACACATTCTTCAAAATTTACTATTCCTCTCAATTTAATTTAAAATAATGGAGCCCAAACAGAGGTTAAAATTTATTTATGAAATAATTAATTAAATATATATTTTATTAATTAAATATATTACGGTCACATATATAAACAATTTAGTCACAAATTATTTTTCAATCACAAATCAAAAATTTTATAGATCAAAATTTATTCATTAGTATCAAAAAAAATTTTTTTACAGGTCACAATTTCTTTATCGGTCACAAATTATCAAATTAATTAGTCGCATGTTTCTCGATCATAACTTTAGAATTGCGAGTCACAATCACATTTTTTAGATCACGTATTCTTTATGGTCACAAATTAACCAATTTATTTGTTACAATCAATCGAATAATTGATCACAATTATGAATTAATCATAATTATAGAATTCACAGTCACAAATCACAATTTTTTTCTAGGTCACAAATTATCAAATTATTGATCACAACTTAACAAAATCTTAGGTCATACATTGTTTATTGGTCACAAATTATCTAATTTTTATGTCATACGTTATTTGATTGGTCACATATTAATCAGTTTATTGGTCACAATCAATCAAATAGTCTGTGACCACTTCCACCACTTGTGACCACCAACTGCCTCCAACAAAACCACCGCCAACACCATCGTAACGACGACCAACCCACCACCAAATACCACCACGATAGCTGCACCACCATGACTACTGCAACGACTGACTGCACCACGACCACCTTCAACACTGCCATCTACACAGCTCAAACTCAAGCTAAACAGATCCAATATCAAAGTAAAACTACAAAAGTATCTCAAGTCGAACCAAAATCAATTTAAAATCACGGGTCCGACAGTGGTTATGGCATCATTGTCGACAGTGAGCAACGCAGCGGCACTGTGCAACGCACTCAGAGCAATGTCGTTGTCACGATGTCATGATGTCACGAAAGCCGCCAAAGGTGTCATGAGCCCAGCATCGAGGTACTCCGGTGGAAAAGCAAACAGGAGCAGCACTGCCTGGAGCGAATGCAATAGACCGCAGAGAAGCGATCGATCCAACGGGAGCACCAGACGAAGGAGAAGACAAGAGACTCGGAAGGCGAAATTGTAACCTATAAAATTTTTTATTTGTAACCCATAAATAATTTGTAATCAATTAAATCGATAATTTGTAAACTTAATATATTTAATGAATAAAATATTTTTATTAATAATTTCATAAATAAAATTTAATAATATCTGATTTTTGAAATTTTAAACTTTATTATTTCATTTTAAAATGGGTCATAATTAAATTTTTAAATTTGAATTTTTCCCTTTTAATAAGTCCAAAAAAGAATCCATTTCATGATGTTACCCACTAGAAGAAAAATAATAATTGTCAACCGCACCATCTTAGAACATTTTAATTAGCCACCATTTACTTTCTATTATTAAAAAAAAAAACAATTCCAGCTAGTAGTCTGGCTGAAAAAATAATATTAAAATGGATCATAATCAGTGTCGTAAAGAGAGAAAAAGTTCGTATAGAAACTGGGTTAAAGTCTCAAGACCTCAATTAATTAGCGACATTCTTTTTCTTGATATTAATGAAAAAATAATGCATCAGATCCAAAGCACATGGAACTCAGTTGACATCCACTCCATCACGGCACGTGCATGCACCACTCCTATCTCCCATAATAATCTTATTTTTCACAAAATTCATCTTGAATCGTCACAATTGCAAACACTTATTACGTTATAACACACATTGTGTTCAAGGGACACACGAAACACGCACGCGATAAAGTTCAATGTCCACATTTTTTTCACTCGTCAGTCATATATTATGTACACAAACAACTATCGATATCATGTCACACAACTTATGAACTATGAGACTTCAGCCAGATTTTGAACCAATGTGAGATTCGACTATAACACACTAACAATCCAATACCAATATGGAGGTTATATAATACCTCCATATTAAGAGTCTGTTTGGTACCGATTAAAATCCAATCAAAATTGGAAATATAATCGTTATCGGATCCCACTTGTCTAATAAAAGTCAACAATAACGGTTAGTTTTTCAATTTTAATCCGATTTTAATCTCTACCAAACGGGCTATAATTTCAATACATAATAGATGATGTTTTGGTTTCTTTTTTCTTCTTTCATTTATGTACTCATCAAACAGGTTAATTATTACACGAAATTTTACGATATCTTCGATTTTTTTGGGTTTAATGTGGTCCGATTTAAAACACCCTCATAAATATACGTGGTAAATAGGTTCATTCAAGACTAATTGATTTCTCGTTTGCTTCAAAATAATTTCTAACGAATCAAATGACCCAATCTCACTAAAATGATTTGCAAGATCCAATGGATAATTAGATCAAAGTTAGCTACTTACCCAATAATTTAACGTTGAATAATTATTTGTTATATACAAGTAGTACATACAATGCTAGTTTCTACCATTTACATCGTTCACGTGTAAAATGCATGACAATGTCGTGTAGTGTCTGAACCATAACCTGCTGTCGTTTTGACAATCATTAGAACCATTGGCTACAAATTTGCAGTTCACTAATGCTTCCATAAAAATGGAAACATAAACTGCACTCTACAAATCTCTGTCCCCATGAAAAATGGAAAAATAAAACCTTTTAAAATCATTATTCAAATCCCATTTCGTAATTTTTATTAAACAGATTTTGTGGACTGTAAAATCCCTATTTGATTTAGATAAATTCATATTTTTAATACATTTTAATAAAAGTTGATAAAAATACGTGATTGAAAAAGTGTGAATTTCATGAAATGTGATTAAAAATGAGTTTGAGAAAATGGGAATCGAACATGGCCTAAATCAAGATTTGGAAGGAGAGACGTAAAGCCTAAGTTCTAACATAAAGCAAACAACCAATTAACTTAAAGGCCGACTATCTAACCTTTAATGATAATACAATGAGGGGTGTCGAGCGTTAATGAAATTGATAATATACTTTCTATTTGGCAAAATTTATAAATGGTAAAATTTTGTTTTTAATCACACGTTTCACTTGACTCATAAGTAGTATTTACTTATTCTTTTATCATTTCTATATATTTATATAACTTTCCCTATTGTACTCGACAATATTAAATAAATACAAAATAAAAACACAATCGAATAAAAGCGAACAAAATTTCGAAAGTTATTCAAAGACAAATGTATACATATAAACAAGTCTACATCAATTCTCATGGATTATAATTTTTTTAGCCGGTTAATGTACTCTTTTCCTTTTATCATTTACTCAAATTTACAATACAAAAGACAAAAATTTCAGCAATATTTTCAAATCAATTCACATGATCCCAATCTCCCATGATACATAAATGCAAATCACACACACTCACAAACACGTGTGTGTGTGTCATGCCCATACTCTCCATGCAAGCAAGAACAAGAAGATTCTTACCTTCCAAATGGATCAATACAAAAAAGTGGTTACAAAATTTACGGAAACAAACAGACCTTTTCAATTTCAGAAGTAGCGAAATTCTGCAAATGGAATCCACTTTGGAAATAGAGTGAAGTTCAGAAATATTGTACGAAGAAGAAAATTTAGGATCTCTACTTCCTTTACATAAATATGGAAATTGCTGTACACACCTAAAATCAGTAGAAAATCAAATTGGGGAATCAAATTAAAAGGATGCTTTGTGATCTTCATCTTGTATTGATTTTCATTCATGGCTGTAAATTGCAAACTTCCCACTCGTACCTTCCCTCCAAAGGAACATCCAAAGCTATATCATAATTGTACCTGCAAATCACAACAAATCGTTAGTCATTTTCCTTTTCAGATGCGATCGGGACTAATTAATCATTGAACTCAAAACTGAACGCGTTGGTGTAATGATTTCTTATCACGAGCTTAGTGAACTCACTTTTCAGCGAATTGTTTTTGCTCGTACTTTTCTGCAGCTGAAAAGAACTCCTCCAATTCCGCCGCCGATGGCATTTTTCCCGCCTTCGGTTTCCTCTGATGAACGGTAACAGTCTTCGGTAACTTTTTTCTTAACGTTGATGATGAATACATTAACACTTCATCGGAATCTCCACAAAGCTCGCTTGTTGGAGTCGTCTCTCTACTGTGAAAAAAATAAATAAGAAGAAGTTAGTTCCTGATTCAAATCGATAATATTTGCAGGGAATTTAATTTATTTACCTGAAAATGGACCTGGAAATTTCATTTTCACATTCCTCGGAGTGCAAATCAATATTCTGAAATATAAATAAACAAATAAAAACGAGTTAATACCAGAAACTGATGAAGCTTGACAAGCGAAAATACGAAAAGCCTTGTATTTCATTGAAACGAAATCACATCTGAAAATGAGTTTGAAATTAAAATTTTAAATTCAGATCTATGATCTTACTCGTTCTTTTACAACGTCGTCATGCTTGGAGCAGACGGAGATCCCAGACTCCTGTTGCGATGCTGAATTCTCCAGAAAATTCACGTCGCCAAAGTACTGATTTTCAAGCTCAGAGTACAACTTCCTTTTCTTACTTGAAATCAACTGCTGCATAACCTCCTCCATAGCTCTTCTTCGTACTGTCACTCTTTCACATTTTCTAAGGTACTCCTCCATTTCTCTCTCTCTACTTATACATTCATATCACTGTATACATATCCTTCAAAGGCACAAGCATGTTATGCATGTATGTATAGTGTGTATATATATATATGTATGTATAGATCAAAAGTGTTCTGTAAAGCTGAAAGGGCACTGAGTCTTTCTCACTCTACACTCACTAGTAGTAAAAATCAGTTGAAAGCTTGTTGGGGGTAAAATGGGAAATTGGAAAGAGTGGAGTTGATCGGACGGTGGAGATTAGATGACGCAGTTAACAAAACATGTGGTCCTGACACCGTTAACGGTGACAAGCACATGGGAATGCCGTTACGACGGATCTAGACGGATCATGAGATGAGAACGATCGCTCAAACAACTACGAATAAACGAGTGACACGTTTCGTCCAGGGACCTTCACTTTCTTGCTATTTAGGTTTTAAGAAAATTTGGATAATTCTTCGTATCTTTAAGGTTACAAATTCTTTTTTCATTCTAAGTATTATATATAATGAAATTATGCTCTGATATAATGCGGCATCGTTAATTGACCATATGGACGAATAAGGTCAATACTCTCAAAAATATGCTACACGCTTACCACCATGAGGCCATTTTACCCAAACGTGGGGAAACGTGGGAACAACCAACTACTTGAGGAGTTGGAGTCTTTCTACCCGAACGTGGAGGAAGTGGGGAGGCTTACGTGGGACACGTGGCACCAGCAACCGTCAAATGCACGCTAACAACATGTGCCTATAAATACCTCCAATGTGAGAAAGGTTTGACTCTTTAAACTTGAACTACGTGAATTGACATTATACTTTACCCCTTATTTCTCTAAAATCAGTAATTGATTCTCACATCGGAAGTACAATGGGGGAGAAATCCCCAAGCCCCCAACCTCTTTTTGCAGGTAGCAACCGTTGATTGAAGTAGCCGGAGCACCGTACTAGACGATGTTAACTCGCAACCATTTCATGCCTTATTTGATGCACATTATTTTCAAAAAAAAATGCATTTTTTTGATTGATGTGATGTGGAATATTTTGGTTGAAAAAGAATGAAAAATTATTGATGTAACAGAAAATATTATTTTATTGAAGTATGTGTGGTTGAAAATGAGTAGAAGAATGAGAATGAAAAAAATAATGTGGATCAAACAGGGGCATAATTTGAGGCAACAAAATTAATATTTCAAATAACAAGTTGCCACATATGATGAGTATTATAACCGCTATTTATGAATAGCATTATTCGACCTATATGTCTTAATTGAACATGGCTTTTAATGTCATAAATTCACTCGTGGACCGGTGTTAATGAGCATTACTCAAATAATGAACCATAAAGTGCAAAAGAAAAGATATTCAAAAGGTGAACCTTTCTAACATTGAACTTGAATCAAAAGAAACAAGCACTGTTTTCTACGCCTGGGTTTCAAAATTTACCTCTTTGAGTCATTTGCATAAGCACCCCCTGGCTCCGATTTGAATATGTTATTGTAATTCACTAAGTAATAGTACGTATTCAGGCAACAACAGATTGAAATTCATTATCACACCATAGTTATCATCGGTCCCTTGATAACATTTATACACATGATAGAGAAAAAACTGAGTAATTAGCACAAGAAAGTGCTGCCCGACTCCTCCCGCTTCTAGATCTCTGAGAACCATGTACAGATTAAACACATGAAAAGTCATCCTGTAGGCCACCATTCATATACATTTGAAGATTCCGGGGAGAATATAGCAGTGTGTTGTTCTTCTCTTGATCAAGATCACGCTCGACTATGTCCTTGTGACTTGCAAATCAAAGTTACAAAGAGATTCACAAATCTATACAGGAATCACGTCATTGTTATTCTGACTTTCGTCACATGTCAAAATAAGGCCTTCTGTGTATGTTGGGAGAAGGCAACAGGGCCAATGACAGCCTGTTGAAACAGGTTCAGTAGGTGGAACAATCATGAGTACATTATCATGACGCTGGACGACCCCCATAACACTAACTGTACTTCCTTCTTTGATATAGCTGCAAAAGAATGCGGCATGAAATCAGCAAAACTTCATAAAGGCACAATGAATGGACAGCGATCACTTTTAGTTCAATTTTTATACCCTCATCCCAGTCCTGAGAAGGGTTTGATATTTTCAAGAAGGTAAAGAAACAAGAATAGCAATTCCAATTCTCGAACACTTCAGGTACTGCTTCTATAGGTAAACAATTCAAAATTCCAGTATGTTAGTTCATACCACGATTACACGACACCGAAAACTGAAATTTTATGATTTTGGAGCGTGGATAGGATAAGCTGTAGCTGTGGTTTCCTAGCTTCTAGCCAAAATGAAGTCCAAGAATAATTTCATATTGTCAAGTCAGAACTGAATTTCCTGCAATACAGTGAATGGACAGGATTCCAGAATTTGGTTGAATTAGCAGGATAAAAACACTCACTTATTATTGATTAATTTTTAGATTTCACAATCCATTTCGTAGTTGGACACATAGAAGTCCAAAGATGTCAGGCCACTAATTGAAGCATCAAATACATGTAAAAAGCATTCCATTCTGTAGTCAGTAATTTACCTTTCTTTCAGGCGCATTGTACGGCCATCACTTGATAGACTTCGGTCAGCAAGCCAGCGTAGAAAGTTTGGAGATAGCTCTTTGTTATCCTTTGATACATTGACAACTGAAGTTGGCTTTACAAATGGAGCAACCTT
Source organism: Fraxinus sp. 1973-6204 (assembly GCA_903798365.1). Classification (NCBI taxonomy): domain Eukaryota; kingdom Viridiplantae; phylum Streptophyta; class Magnoliopsida; order Lamiales; family Oleaceae; genus Fraxinus; species Fraxinus sp. 1973-6204. The sequence continues at coordinate 3,257 of CAIGRR010119071.1, read as the reverse complement.
AGCTCCATAGCCTGTTTTCACTAGAGCTCTCAAACCAGACTGAGAGTCTGATATATAGAAATCCGCCACATACTTCTGTTGACAGAAGGAAATAATGCATAAATTAGCACAGCGGGCCTAGCAATATGCTACATATTAAAACCCAGATAAAACATTCAAGATCTCTACATCAGCTTCACCAAAGCATTCACATTCTAGCATCTAGACTAAAACAACAGGTCCAACGCATGGAATCCACTGGAATGAATGACTAAAATTTGTAAAATGTGGAGGTTGCAATGGGACTCCCAAAAGAGTTTTCCATAGTCTAATACTGTCATCAGCACAACAATTGTGCATACAAAGCAGTAACATCTAAAAATAGGAACACATTTACTAAAAATTGACGTTCTCGTGGTTGGGTGTATGGGAAGATGCCGCTGCAAATATACAGATTTGCTAATAAAATTTCAATTAGGCTCCACAAGTTCCAGAAACTGACCTCTGAATGCCTGCACCCCCAGGAGAAGAAAGGGTGTCTGGGTTTTGCTGGTTTTCCACCGCATCCCCTGTATTCATACAATTCCGTGGAAACAAATACACATCTTGGTACTCTCTGGAAAGAAGATTCAAGAGGAATGCTTCCACAAGTGACAACCTACAAAGAAAGATTTACAAGCTAATTAGTGAAAAATGGAAAAAGAAAATCCAACCAGTGGAAGAATTTATTTTTAAGAAACCAACAAGATCCGGGTTGGGTGGAGGTTTTACAAGAAATATCAGTTCCAGTATGTTCCAGTAGTTTTTGAGCCTTGTGCATTATCTGGTATTCATCCTATTTACTTTGTTAGTTGTATTACCTTATCACATTATTATTTGAACAGCTTATCTAATTGCTTGCTGAATAGGAATTATAGGGCTAGAAGTCATAGAACACAGGAACACTTAGGAGCACCACAGCCTGACCGGCAATGGACATCACTTCTACAAATTACATTCTCGATTTTCTGATAGAACATTTATAATTTATTCTCACTGTTCCTTACCATGATCTACAATTATTATGGTGAGATTTTGGCATGACATTTTCAATATCTTGTCAGATTATCTGCATATCGTTGTTATTTCCCATATAATAGTAAGAAATCTCACCCCGGATAAACAATAAAATGAAAATAACTTTGAAGTGCACTAAGCTATCTTCCATTATATCCACATTTTGTGCAGTACCTACTCACCGTTATTTTTCGGATTCTGGCCATGCTTGGATAAAATTTTAGACCTTTCTGTTTCTGTTTGATGATACAGTTAACGACATATGAACACATCTTAACCTCAGCTGACTAGCTTAAAAAGGTTAGTCACAAGCAGGTGCAAAGGAGAAGAGATTCACGTACAAGCAAATTAGCCAGAATCTTTCCACTAATTAACACCAATAACCTCATCTCTTGGCTAACATTTTTTGCATGTAGAAAGACTTAATTGCACGATAACCAACTAAATCAAAAGTATTATGCAAATGTTTCTCCATGACTATATGTAGCTTTAACAGAGTTGCACCTTTTGTGGCGATGTCACATCAGTTTAAAGTTTTCTACTATTTTTTGAAAATAGCACATGACCGTGGAAACATGTTTCTCCTTATTAAGGGGTTGTTTGAGCCACATTTTTCTAAAAATTCATTTTTTTCAAAACTCACTTTCAACCGCACATTCTCCAATAAAATAATATTACACACAAATTCAAAACTCTTCCTTAAATTTTAACCACACATTCTCCTTCAATCTACTATTCTAAAATACATTCTTTCCCTAAAATGGGGCTCAAACAATGGCTAAATAGCAACAAAGACAGATCTCCTCAGTGTATAATAGTTGTCATCACAAAACTGATGAGAAGGATCAGGATGGGAGGCTTTATAAGAATTGACATCACATGATACATGCATGAACATTAACAACAACAACATTCGTATGAAATCAGCAAGCTCATGTTTACCAGTCAATATGGCATACTCAATTATTATCCTATTTATTCACTATCTTCAATTTTATATAGAAACTGCTTACGAGGAAAAAAAAAAGTGAGGGATGGACTTGGTCATATAATAATACTCACTTCCAACAAATAATGGAAGTATAGGTACAACCCATATTCAACTAGTTCACAAGCCTCCTGAAGAAAATTATCCACACACACACACACAAAAGCTTTCAATTAAATCTCGTGCATAATTGGCTCTAATATCTAAATCTTCAAAATCCCACATTTTGAAGGAAACTCGCGATTAGTTCCAGAAACCAGCATTATCTTTTTCACGTATAATTGCATTATCTTTTTCACATATAATTTCAGTCTGTCACGTGGCACATTATGTTGATTAAAATAACACTAAAGTATTAACTAACTAATTAATATCACCAGTCCACAATTATACAAAATTAGCAATTGAAACCAAATACAGAATTAACAAGCTCGAGGCTAAATTACCCCGGTGACCTTGACGTACTGCCCATCAGCGGCTCCTCGCAGCTCAGCATTCGGGTATTTCTTCAGAAAACTTAGAATCCCCCGCTTTTTGTAAGCATAATTCCATATTAAAACCACCACGGCAGGGACTAAAACTGCCACCACTGCAACCAAAGTCACCGGCTTCTTCACCGCTGCCATAAGGAACGCACCCACCACCAAGCCCATAACTACAACCACCAAGAACACCCACATTGCCACCCTCGAAATCTTGAAGCCCAATTTCACCTCCTCCCCCAAGCTCGTTACTGCCGAGCCGTACAGAGCTTTCTTAAACGAACTATGAGCGGCGGACGGACTGTCAGGCTTTCCCGATCGGCGGTTGGAGCTGGAGGAGCCCAATGGGCCGGAGGTAATGAGGCCCGTGGGCTGAATCGGCGTAATGGGCCCTGAGAACGAGGAGGAAGAAGACTTCTTGTTAACTGGACCAGAGTTTGGGCCGGATCTGACAGATCCACTATTGTGTTGAGAAGAAGAAGAATGCCGGGAAGGAACTTTAGGCGGAGCCGGCGGGTGGTCGCCACTGGATAAATCTATTCCGTACATTTTTCCTAGCTCGCCGGATTTCTTAACGTCACCGCCTGTGTAGGGAACGGCGCGTGAAGCCACTGCCGGCTGGCGCTCCTTAAGCAGGTGTTCGGGTCGACCCGAAACGTAGAGTCCATTGCTTAGCTGGTGCGACCCGGTTCGAACGTTCATTTTAGTGTGAGAAACTTGCTGAAGTGTGAGTTTGCAGAAAGAAAAAAGGA
>CAIGRR010119070.1:0-13560 GCA_903798365.1 Fraxinus sp. 1973-6204 | reverse complement strand
TCGAGTGTAAAATTTCTTCCAACTTCTTCGCAAATTCGATTGTGCCCCCCTAACTTTTACGTTCTGCGTCCGCCCCTGCTGGAAAGTACGAATCATCTCTCTCACTTCAATTATTCAGAACTTTTACAATACTGCAAAGATCATTTTCTTTATTATTATTTTTTATTTTAGCTAGTAGATTATTTATCTTAATTTTTTGTATTTTATCTAAGTTGGAAATTTTTTTAGTTTGTAGGGTTTTTTTTCCCTACCAGAAAATAGGTATTTTAATTCAATAGTATATAGGTTAGTTACGACGAATATGAAATTAAAAAACCTACACCATAATTTATGTGGCAGAATAAATGCAAATGATGTAAAATTTCAAGCATTCATTGATTCAATTGAATGTCGAGAATTTGAGCACCAAAATTTATTGATTCACTAAAATACTGAATAATTGAAATATACTAAGAAATTCTCAAATATTCATTGATAAGCAACCTAGTCATAATGAATCACCGACCTTCGAGTAAATAGGCGGGCCATCATAATCTTGCCTAAATCAATATTGCACAAATTTGGATTCAAGGGAACAAGAATGTTATCATCACCATCGAAATCCTCCACTACTTTGCCTCTACGATCATCGGACCAAATATGGGGCGGTCACTTGTCAATTATGTAAGATATTGTGTACAAATAGATTTGTCCAAATAATAGAAACTAATTTTCGCCTAAATAATAAAAGTTCCAATTTGAAAGCTTAAACGACAGAATTGGCGATAAATTGGTGGCTTCAGGGTTTTAGCCCAAGAGTGAATTCAGCTTATTCGTCCAAAAAGTGATACTATTCATTCAATTCTAACACGAATGACTAAGTCAACATATTCAGTTGCATCAATATTCAATAGTGATTTTCTTGATTTCCCTATTTAATTTAACGATACACAAGTAATGAAATGAGCGTGCATTGTTTCCCAGTGGAAAAACCAGTCTCTTGTTGATCTTTTAGGTGATTTAGTTCCTTCAAACGAGCCTAGTTTTTAAATTAGTAAGTAACATTTATGGCACGTTTGGGTTGGATTAAAATTTGATTTTAATTTAAGTTAAAGTCAAATACTCAATATTAACCACATTTTTCATGGGTCCCACATTTTTTCAACCACACATTTCAAAAACTTCTATCACGAACCACTTAAAATCTGATTTTTAGACCCTGTTTGATTAAACGAAAAAAATAGATTAAAAATTAAGTCAAAGTCAACCATATATTTTAGGGGACTCAATTTTTCAATTATACAATCTCAATTTTTATCAAAAAAATACTAAAAATTTGATTTTTATATAAATCGAACAGAGCTTAGAATCACAACCAATTATAGAAAAAAAAATAAAAAAATAGTGCACATACAAACATTCAGTCCTGGGGACGAAAAAATGAAAAGGAAGAAGGAAGAATCATATTCCAGGACAAGATATTGAATAGAGCCGTTTTTCTCGACAATAAAATACGGAAGGCATCAAGCATGGGTTGGAATTGGAAATTTTGAATGATTCCTCTATTGTAGTGACAAAAACAGCAAGATTAAACCTGACTTAAAGTGTAAGTTATTATTTGATTAATAATTCAAAAACTCTGTGTCAGCGTTATGGGATTTCCTAATAATTTTTTCAGGATTACGTGCAAGAAATTGATGAATTTGTTTAGGGATAATTAACACGTAACGTTCTCACATTTCGTTGTTATTGTGAAAAACGTTTACCTTTCATTTTTTGACATTTTCACCTTTATTTCCACATTTCATTGCGCAAAAGGACATTTTCACATATTTTCTCAATTAAATATTATGAAATAACGAATATACCCCTCTCTTTAAATAAAACAAAAAGAAAAAAAAATTTAATTGCAACCACAACCACAATTTCTTTTTTAAATAAACACAAATAAATTATTAAAAGGGTAATTAGTACATAATGTCTATATCTTTCACTGTTAATACGAAAAACGTCCCTACCTTTCATTTTTTTTTTCTTTTCTATTTTCACCCTTAAATATGTGATTGCGCAAACCACCATCTCTATCCATTTTCATCCAATTTCTCGATAAAAAGATGTGAAATAACAAATATAACATCCTATTTAAATAAAAATATATTTTTTAAATTTCTAATTCCTTAATAATTTGTTTGAGACTCGTTTGTATTTTTAATTTTTAAATAAATTTAATTGGGACTCATTTGTACTTTTTTAAAAAATAATTTTTTAAAATAATTTATTGGGGATGTGTTTGCACTTTTTTAAAAAATTTGGGAATATGATTGCAATTTAATTCTTTAGTTTTTTTTATTTAAATAAAAGGTTATATCCGTTATTTCATACCTTTTTATTGAAAAACTTGATGAAAATGAATAGAAATAGTGGTTTGTGCAATCAAATGTGTAATTAAGGGTGAAATGACAAAAAAATGAAAGGTGTGACTTTTTTCGCAATAACGGTGAAAGATAGAGATATTATGTACTAATTACCCTTTTAATAATTTATTTGTAACTTATTTTCGCTTTTTTTAAAGAAAAATTGGGGCTGGTTGAAATTAGTTTTTTCTTTTTCTTTTGGTTTTATTTAAAGAGGGGGATATATTCATAATTTCATAATTCTTAATTGAGAATATAGGTGAAAATTACATTTTGCACGATGAAAAGTGAAAACAAGAGTGAAAATGCCCCAAAAAAAGAAAGAAAGAAAGGTACAGACGTTTTTCATAATAAAACGAAAGGTGATGAGGTTACGTGCTAATTACCCTTTGTTAATTCCAAGTTGAGGGGAAAAATAAGAAATGATCTACCTTCGAGCCAATCTTCCACATCTAGTACCCATTCCCCCTTGTCCGACTTCCCATGCTATGGGGTTGCGAATTGCGATGCGGGAGGATGAACATGAGTGAGAAACAAGATAGTTCGGTACTATCAGTCAATAATAAAAATCAATTTATTTTAATATAATCACAAGAGAATTACAAAACTAAAAAATATACTTCATTTACTTTTGACTAAAAGTAGAGGGCTAGTTCAAATATTGCCCCAAGAAATGTAATGCAGATTATTCAATGGATGTTAGTATAGACTATAGAGTATAGACGATGCCGGTCATTCTTAAAACACATTAATTTAGCGTGACAATTGAATATATGAAACAAAAGGGAATATCTACCTGTTTTTGTCATTTATAATACAGACAATCTCGCGGAAAGTGAGCCTGTTATTTTTCACGAAAAATGGACTCTCCTTGTTGCAGTATAAATATTTTCCTTGTAGCCAACTTTAACTGGCATCTCACTCTTAACAGCCTTCTCTTTCTATTAACCAACGAATAATTCCATTAAAAATGGCCGTTCCAGAAATTGCCATGGGAATAAACCTACCCAGATCACCTTGTATGCTAGCCACAAAATTCAAATTTGGAGGAAGAAACCAGGTTACTGCATATTCCTTCGTTTTTTCTTATCAATTTTGCTGTTCTTGGCATGTGGGTTCTTGATATTTTTGTGGGTACTGTGTGTAAAAATGCAGACAGTTTGTATGCTAGTTTGAATAAGCTTGATTGACATGAATTTATGTTTCTTGATTCATTTCAGTTCTGTGTGAAAGCATCTGCTTCTAGTTCAGATGATGAGAATGGGAGGATGGTAATAAGGAAAGAAAAAGAGGGTTGGAAGTTAGATTTTTCAGGCGAAACTTTGGCCACGCCTTTGCTAGATACAATCAATTTTCCCATTCATATGAAGAACTTGTCTTCAAAGGTATATTATATTGATTATCATCAAGCTTTTACTTATTATTATAATTTAATTCTGATGAACTGCTTATACTTTCTTGTTATTATCTCCTTTACATATATACTTGTTTTTATCAGGATCTTGAACAATTAGCTGCAGAACTTAGAGCGGAGATTGTATATGCAGTATCAAAAACAGGAGGGCATTTGAGTTCAAGCTTAGGAGTGGTGGAGTTGACTGTGGCTCTGCACCATGTTTTTAATACTCCCGATGACAAAATTATTTGGGATGTTGGCCATCAGGTGAAGTAAATATCATTCTTTATAACTAGAAAAATGAAATGTCATCTAGTAGATTCTATGTAAGAGCAGTTGTTTGTTCAGTACGAGGATCCTTGTTTCTGTCAGTTTTTTAGTAAATTAGTAATACGTTCTGAAATAGAGCAATAGAATTGCAGGCTTATGGGCATAAGATTCTGACTGGGAGGAGGTCTAAAATGCACACTATTCGGAAAACTTCTGGATTAGCTGGCTTTCCCAAAAGGGATGAGAGTGTGTACGATGCTTTTGGGGTAGGACATAGTTCAACAAGCATTTCAGCTGGACTCGGTAAATTATTTTTCATGCTATAAATATTTTTCCGCTCTCTGAAATGTGTAATTCGTGGAGACTTTTGATTTAGAATAATACTAAATTGTTTAAATTTTATCATTGGTAGGTATGGCGGTGGCAAGAGATCTATTAGGGAAGAATAACAATGTCGTTTCTGTGATTGGAGATGGAGCCATGACTGCAGGACAAGCATACGAGGCTATGAATAATGCTGGATTTCTTGATTCTAACCTTATTGTTATACTAAATGACAACAAACAGGTTTCATTACCAACAGCTACACTTGATGGTCCAGCCACACCCGTTGGTGCCCTCAGTGGTACTTTAAGCAAACTCCAAGCCAGCCCCAAATTCAGACAGCTTCGAGAGGCTGCAAAAGTAAATAAGCCTTCGTTAGTGTTTCCAAATTCGAAGTGTCAAATTCGTAGTTCTTATGGAAATTTCATGTCTTGACTCTTGACAGAGTATCACGAAGCAAATTGGTCCTCAAGCACATGAAGTTGCAGCCAAGTTTGATGAATATGCAAGGGGAATGTTGAGCGCTTCTGGTTCTACATTCTTCGAGGAGCTTGGACTATATTACATTGGTCCAGTGGATGGTCATAATCTTAATGATTTAGTAACAATTTTCCAAAAAGTAAAAGAAATGCCAGCACCAGGGCCTGTCCTGATACATATTGTAACAGAGAAAGGCAAAGGCTACCCACCAGCTGAGGCAGCAGCTGATAGAATGCATGGTGAGTTAAGAACTCAGATTCTAATAGAGGAATAATTAAACTGAGATTTTCAGTATGATAACTGTTTTTTGTTTTTGCTTTTCTTCAGGGGTCGTCAAGTATGATCCTAAGACTGGAAAACAAAATAAAGCCAAATCCTCTACACTCACATATACTCAATACTTTGCGGAGTCCTTGGTAAAAGAAGCTGAAATGGATAACAGGATTGTGGCTATTCATGCTGCAATGGGTGGTGGTACAGGTTTAAATTATTTTCATAAAAAATTTCCAGACCGCTGTTTTGACGTGGGCATTGCTGAACAACATGCTGTCACATTTGCTGCCGGATTAGCCACTGAGGGTCTCAAGCCATTCTGTGCTATCTACTCGTCATTCTTGCAACGAGGATATGATCAGGTAAGACATCCCTGGCTTACGATATGTTGATTACTATAATGAGAAATTTATTGTGTTAAGGATCAAAATCTAAATAATCTTCGTGAATTTGAAGGTAGTGCATGATGTAGATCTTCAGAAGTTACCAGTCCGGTTTGCAATGGACCGAGCTGGTTTGGTGGGGGCTGATGGACCTACCCATTGTGGAGCATTTGATGTAGCGTACATGGCTTGTTTGCCCAACATGGTGGTGATGGCTCCATCCGATGAAGCAGAGCTTATGCACATGGTTGCAACAGCAGCAGCCATAGATGATAGACCAAGCTGCTTTAGGTTTCCTAGGGGAAATGGCGTAGGAGCAGTTCTTCCTTTAAACAACAAAGGAACTCCACTCGAGGTAAGCACTAGAATTTATACTGTTAATTGTTGAGGGATAAAAATCCCACATCGAATAAAGATGAAAACATAGACCAACTTATAAAGGATTATGTTACTTCTCTTAATAAGGTTGACCTTTTATGATAGAACCTCAAATCTTAATATAGTATTAGAGCCCGTTAAGTTCCAACGAGCGATTCGATTCAATCCGATTAAGACTAAAAAAAATTGAGCACACGAATTTCAAAATGGTTTGCCCAACCGAGCCGCCATCTTGCGAGTGCATGTTAAGCGATAAAAATCTCACATCGAATAAAGATGAAAATATAGACCAACTTATAAAGGATTAGGTTACTCCTCTTAATAAGGTTGACCTTTTAAGATAGTATTTCAAATCTTAACATTAATCTCAAAACTAGTTCTAGAATACATCAAAGTTTTCCAAAGTTCAGGTAACATTGAAATCTTGGTTTCTGGATGGGTTCGAGTCTAAAGTGAATTACGTTGTCTAGTTTATGAGTGAACTGATTTCAATACAAACAGTTGTACTTCATGGGTCATTTGCATGTAAATTCAACTTAGTAACTCAATATATGGTATAACAGACAGAAATTCTACAATTTATTATCTGAATTTATAATTTATCCTTGATTTAATGATAATAATGGCAAAAGGTTGAAATGAACCCGTTTGAACCAAAACCTGTTTTAGCCTATGGGCCACTGAAAATCTGTTTTAAGTCGCAAATTAGGTTCTGGATGGACAAAATATAAAACCGCTTTTAATTCTTCTAAATACAAAATAATGATTTACTCTTTAATCTAAAATAACAGGTTGGGAAGGGAAGAATACTAAGAGAAGGCAATAGAATTGCAATTCTTGGATATGGTGCAATAGTTCAGCAATGTCTTGGAGCTGCTGAAATGCTCAAATCCCATAACATATTCCCGACAATAGCCGATGCTAGATTCTGCAAACCATTGGATGCTGATCTTATTCGAAGACTGGCAAAAGAGCACGAAATCTTGATCACAGCAGAGGAAGGTTCTATTGGAGGTTTTGGTTCGCACGTCTCACATTTCCTGAGCTTAAATGGCATTTTGGATGGACCCCTGAAGGTAATTCTTTCTTATGGAAATGACAAACCAATCTGAGGAATCTCTTATACACATATTCAATTGTTTCCCTAATCCTCCCTTCCCAAAGAAGAGGGGATTTATTTTCATTTAAGAATTTGATTTCTAAATTTTGATGAGTTTTAATGTTTACTAAATTGCAGTTGAGATCAATGATGCTTCCTGATAGATACATTGACCATGGAGCACCTCAGGATCAGATTGAAGAAGCAGGTCTTTCTTCCAGACATATTTGTGCTACAGTGTTATCACTTCTGGGAAAGCCCAAGGAAGCTCTAACACTACGAGAAGCCATCTGAATACAGCGAATTAGACGATACTCCATAGTACTACAACAAAATAAAAACAATTTAAGATCTTGTTCACTGCACTGTTCAATTCAATCTAGCACTACATACCAGAAACAAACCGAAGTTCTTGTCTAGTATATTTATGCTTTGGCTTATGGGGAAAGAAAACAAATAGAAAAGCCAATTATATGGTGGTGTCAATAGAACTAATACGATTACCCTGGAAATCTTTCCTGAACCCCCCATCACACATCAGTATATTAGAGTTGTATCAGTATTTGTGCAAGACTGTACTACAGTGTGTATATTTGTATGTAACCTCAATAAGGTCGGACTTTGAGTCTCTCTCAAACCTTTCAAGACCTTCAATGGGTTCAATAGAATTTAATCTACCTCAGGTTCCAATACAAAACAGGAAGCAAGTAGCAAGTTACAATGGAATGAAATATTATTTGGATAGCATAGATATGACCTCTTTGTTTGTACCGCTACACCACAAGTCTCCAACCAGTAGAATTTTCTCAAGTATACTTAATCACAACTACGAATTTGAGTGGGAACCTTTTTGAATATGATTATTTGAAGTTAGACTGATATGTAATAAAAAGGATAAATTCGATTCATCATAAATATACTTTCATTCTAATTCATCGTGTAACTGTATTTGTTCAATCGGATAACTAGACTTAATATGATCTCGATCGGGTAACTAAAAACTTTAATTTGATTTTTATCAAGTAACTATACACTAAGTGGGAAAAATATTTCCCAAATCGAAGAACGCTCGAATTATCAAAAGTGTTCAGGTAGGAGTTTGGAAGCTCTGAGCTGTTTCAGGAGATGAAGGAGAAAGGTTGTGAGCCAAATGTTCACACTTACACGGTTGTTATTGATGTTAACTGTAAAGACGGCAAAATTGATGAAGCAAGGAGATTGTTCAATGAAATGTTAGATAACAGGTTGGTTCCAAGTGTGGAGACTTTTAATGCTTTGATTGATGGGTACTATAAGAAGGGATTGATTGATGCTGCTTTTGATATATTTGCCATGACGGAATCAAATAATTGTCGTCCAGGTGTGCGTACCTACAACGAGTTAATATCTAGATTTTGTGAGGTAAAAAAAGTGTACAAGACATTTGCACTTCTTAGTAAGATGATANTTTGTGAGGTAAAAAAAGTGTACAAGACATTTGCACTTCTTAGTAAGATGATAAAGCAGAAGATGTCTCCGAATCTTGTCACTTTTAACTTATTAGTATGTGGACAATGTAAAGAGGGTGATATAGATAGCGCTTTTAGGCTGCTCAGGTTAATGGAAGAGTAAAATGTAGTTCCTGACCAGTTAACTTATGGTGCTCTCATTGATGCATTATGTGAAAGAGGGAGGGTTGAAAAGGCTTAAATCACACGTATTGCTCTCTCAAGAAGAATGGTGTAAATATGAATGAAGTCATATACACTACTCTGATTAATGGATTCTGTGAGGCAGAGAAGAATGATTTTGCCCTAACTTTGTTTGAAAGAATGTGTAGTGAAGGCTTCCGTCCAAACTCATACACTTACAATGTGTTGATTAGTGGGCTGTACAAAGAGAAAAAACTGCCTGAAGCAGCAAAATTTCTGGAAAAGATGCTGGAAGAAGATGTGAAACCTACAATTGTTACTTACACTATTCTCATTGAGCAAATGTTAAATGAATATGTCTTTGATCGTGCTTATAGGGTATTTCATCAGATGGTTTCCCTGGGAAATAAACCTGATGTTTGCACAAACACTTCATTCCTTCTTGCGACCTGCAACCAAGGGAAGTTGAAAGAAGCAGAGGAAATGATGGCCAAAATGGAAGTAGAAGGGGTGCAACCAGATTTCAAGGCTTACACGGTATTAATTGATGGATATGGACGTTCAGGTTTGCTAGATCGTGCTTTTGATACTCAAATGTGTGGTTGATGCTAGATGTGAACCATCTCATTATACCTACTCCGTTTTAATCAAACATCTCATACATGAGAAACAAATGAATGGAAGTAGTTGTAGAATACGACTTGATCCAAAAATTTAATTAATATTGCGGATGTGTGGAAAATAATGGAATATGATACTGCTCTTAAGCTCTTCGAGAAAATGGTTGCTCACCAAATCTTAGCACTTACAATGCACTCACCACTGGACTTTGCCGAGAAGGACGCCTTGAAGATGCCTGGAGGTTGGTTGATCATATGAAACAATGTGGAATGGCTCCCAATGAAGATATGTATAACGCACTAGTAAATTGTTGCAGCAAGTTGAAAATGTACGATGAAGCAATGAAGATACTTGATGCCATGCTCAAGCTTAGACTTCTACCACATTAAGAATCCTAAAAGCTGCTTGTTTGTGGATTGTATGATGAAGGGAATGATAGGAAAGCTAAATCTGCATTCTGTATGCTTCTTCAATGTGGTTACAATTATGATGAAGTTGCTTGGAAGCTTCTGATTGATGGGTTGCTGAAAAGGGGGCTTGTTGATAGATGCTTTGAGCTGGTAAACATCATGGAGAAAAATGGTTGCCAGCTTAATCGGCAAACTCATACAATGTTAAAACAGGGGTTTCTTGATGAAAAAGAGGGCATGTAGAATAGAATATGCTTCCATGACACTTGATTGTTTCTTCGCATTGGCAAGAGTTATTTTCATAAGCACCTTGCTTATGTTTGCGTAGGCCAAAGATGGGTACATTATGATGAGAGACTTGAAATGATTGTTTCCACTTTACCTTTATCCAGTAATTACCTTTTCTCATCCTAGCTAGCAATTGTGATCGACTGACCAAATCACTTCTCGTTGAAGTTTTCAAGGATGGCCACTCTGTATGGCAGGAAAAATTTCCTCCAACAAATGTGATGATGAAGTTTGAGAATTTCTCAATTCTGTATTACTGCTCAATTTGAAAAATATTAAACACAAATTACAAGAGTGCATATGAGAAAATAACTACACGTTAACAAAGGCTTTTTAGAGTAAGTAACCTAGAATTCAAGCTATTGGTTACAGAGTATAAACATGGAAAGTAATGGATGTTACATCCTTGAATGAAGGCTAAGAGTCTGCAGTCATTTTTGTTGCTTGATTTGATGGATATTCTTGACTTGAGGATGCTTCCCTTTTATGTGAGACAAATGATCACCTTATTTCTCAAAACTTTTATGTTGGACTTTTTTGCTAATTTTTTGTTTATATGACCCTTTTTTCCTCATTTATCACTCATTTCAATAGGTAATTGATCAGTTACTCTCTCTATGCGTTGTTAACTTAGCTAGCCTATTTGATCCTTCTGGTTTGACCAATTTTAGGTGGAGTGCGATGAAATCTTTTACAATTAAACTAAAGCATATTTGCAAGAATTGTTAATTCATATAGCTTTTTTTTTTTTTAGAATTAGTAATGATTTGTGCATACTGTTTGATGATGATGATAAATGATGTACATGAAAGAGAGGACAATGAGGAGAATAGAGAGAGAATGAGAAATGAGATTATTAAGAAAAACAATTTGTTTTTAAAAAAAGAAGTACATTTTGGCTGGGTTTTGCTAAGTGTAGATTATTATGATGGATTTTGCTCTTCTTGCAATATTCTAATATTGCAAGACAATAGGAAGTTTTTCTTTTCCTTCCCATCATGCAAATAATTAACTCTTCTCCCACTTATCATCTCTCTGTAGATCTTGTTTGCTTTCCAGCTCAGCCTTAAGCAAGTCAAAGGAAAGAAGGCACCAGCTCTCCGAGATGCAACACTGGTTTCTCTTTCTTTGCCCGTCCTTTCCCTTGTGTCCAAGATAGCTCCTGTATCTATGACTTTCGGAGCAAGGGATATGCCACACATTTTTGAAATACCATAACTCGTAGGCACAAGTTTCCTATTTGACTATAGCTCATTGATTTGCTTTGCTTTTGTTGCAGATACATGTTAGACTTTCTTTTTACACTAGCACCAGCTAAATTACCTAATGATTTTTCCATTATTTATGGTATGATAAATAGTAGGCCAAGAATATTATAGAGTAGAGAAAGTTTAACCAATAAGCTAAGAATAATGCTACGTAGCACCACTAGTGTCTAGTATTTGTTTACATGGCAACACAGTGGCATTAAATGAGAGGTCTAATACACATTAAATAATGGGTCCAATGAAATGTAGAGACATGGGACCCGGACCCATTGTATTATACCTATCATGTAATGCCATTGTATTGAACACTAGCTGTCCTACGTAGCATTACTCATAAGCTAAGTGTCCATCTCCAAAATGGTTGATGTCAATGATTTATGGGTTGCCCTTTTATTCTTCATGTGATGTATAACCAAAGTCTTGTAGAACTTTATTTCAGAGTGGCACACATCATATGAACGTTGAATTTCATTTGTAATTGAGTGGGGTATGATGTAAATGGGAATGACTGCCATTGAAAATGAATATGAGGAATTTCTTTTTTGTTGATGTTGTGACCTTCTAATTAAATTTTGGCTTTGCAGGGCAAACCATTGGTCATTGATACATCAGAAAAGGGTCCTTCGGTTTCATTCTCTGGTGATACAAAATTTGGAGGTTCTGCTAGTACACTAAATTCAACTTAAGCAATATCACAAGGTAAATAGGTTTGTTTGGTGCATAACATTCAGTATTCCCATTTTACTCAGTGCGATGTAGGCATAAGTTACTTTCTTGTGTTCATGCAGATGCATTAATCAAATGGTCCTTTAGAATGTCTTAGTTTTCTAATCTAATGGTCTTAAGGTTTAATTGGTCCTGAAGCGCACATGCTTAATAGCTTCTTGTGCATCAATTGTACAACCACCATTGAAACTTGGATCGTTTCTTCCTAGACAGTTTGTAGTTAATACTTCTTTGGAAGGCAAGAGAATATGTTAACCAATGTTTCATTATTGTAGAGCTCAAGAATAATAAAAGGACAACTTTTGCGGTCTACATCTAGATATGTTGCTACATAATCCAAAGTTATAGGTCAGGATGAGGGAGAGGAGACAACACAACTTCCATCAATAAGCATCGATTTAAATATTATTTTAAGAATTTATGGAACAGATAAGGAGGGAAACTAATCTTACAATACCTTCCCACTACATATAATTCATGTAGCACTTCACTATCTGGCTCATTCCTACTTTAATCTTGATTATTACTACTCTTAAGTTCCTTCTTACCAATAATTCAATAATATCTCTTTGGACAAAATGATCTTTTATTTTAACTTCATTATGTGTGATTAAAAAGACCCTCAATGTATTTTGTCTTGAGTGTGCTTAATCTATGTAACTCTTGGATTCAGAATTGCAGTTCTCATTTTTGTTGTCTTCACAGGATCCTTCACTTGTGAGAACAGCATTCTTCTAATCTAGTAAAATATTATTATTTTCAATGAATTTTGGAAGATCCCTGAGATCACGTTTTCTAGTTTCTTCTATTAATCAAATTTTCAAAACTAAGATAATGACAAGTAGTTATTTTAAATTCAAGTTAGCCACAATTCTTTTGCCAAACATAGTTGAAAACCAAATACTCTAGTTTTGATTTCTTCCATGATATCGTTGAGGATATGAACCTTTTAATTTTTGCAATAAAAAATGATTCATAATATCCTTTTTTTACTAGTTGTTTTTGTTGGGGCTAAAAGACTTCCTTTAAGTTTGAAATTAATATAGAATTACTGAGAGCACAGAATGCACCGGCAGAATTGATGTGGAGAAGAAGATAGATTCAGAAAATAGCAAAAAATGCAGCAAAAACAAATGATAACGAGCAGAGAGAAGAACAGATTTTGGAACAGGAAGAATGTCTTCATCAACATTCTTTTATTCACAAGACTTTACATGATTTACAATCAGAAAGAATTTCTTAGATTTACAAGAGTTACTACTCTATCTCATCTCACTTTCTCTCTTTTTATACTCCTAACGCAGCCCTTTTATAGACACAAACAAGGAATCATTTCAGTTATTAACTAACTAACTAATCAAGACTCCATATTGTTGAAGATTCCAGTTGGATTCAGCTAATCAAAACAGCAAGAAAACGGCTCCTTCTTGCAATAGAATTTCATCCAATGTCTGAGGTACTAAAACTGAATTTAAGGAATCATTTTCTTACAATCTCCACCTTAATTCCTTGAAAGGATTTACAGACCAATTGCAACAGAAACCTCAAATTCACTTTCTTTGCAAAACATAAATACCTTGTTGTAGGACTCCTTTCATGATCACCATAGACTTTTCCATT